>JAMKCH010015143.1:0-24469 GCA_023653785.1 Ophioderma brevispina | reverse complement strand
AATAAGTTCCCCAAAGATGTAGGATAATACAAAATATCTACCACGTATAATTGTTCCACAAAAAACGGACGTACAGACGCTTTTTTGTATGAAGTGTCCGAAAATGCAAGGGGGTACTGTACCGAAAACTGGGCAAAGGCTCGTTCCGAAAACGGGCACAGTGCTTCGAGTCATGTTCGCGGATGGTGATAATGCAAACTCGTATTGCCAACACCATTTCAACAATTGCCACAAAGTAAAGTGGGCATGGTCATTACACGGATGGTATTTGGTGGGTAAATATCGAATTATTTTTTTAAATAGTTAGCGAAGTCCTTAAGGGTCCGATTATAATGTAGGACTACCCTACCTGGCTTGATTGAGGTCAGAAGATCACACAAGTTATGTGGAGCAGTGGCGGTGGCAGTGTGTTAGCCTAGACTAGCAGACAACAAACATGGCTCAACTACAATTGTCACAGCCAGGCACCTTTGGATGTACAAGGAAATCTTGCTGACAACTGGAAAAGATTCAAGCAAAGGTTTGCACTATACAAAGAGGCATCAGGTTTGTCTGACAAACCAGGAAGGTACAGACCCCACATTGTTACATATTATTGGTGAACCAGACTTAGATATTTACAACACTTTTCAGTTCGAGTCAGATGAAGATACACTCAAGTTAAACAAAGTCATCGGAGGGAAGGAATTGAAAAGTATTGTACACTAAGAAGAAACATTAAATATGAAAGATATAAGTTCTGCACCAGAAACCAAGAAAATGTGAGAGTATAGACCAGTATGCTCCACGATTCTAGGCTAAGAGGCAAGACATGGAATTCGGAACCCCTAACTGAAGAAGAAGGAATTTATTCAGAGATAGGATAGGTGTGGTATCTAGATAAAACAGCCTTAGGCAGAATACTTAGAACAGAGTGACCTTACACTACAGGAAAAGCCCTAGAAATAGAGAGTAAGGGGAAAAACTTACAAAGGTTTCAAGCACAAGCGCTTAACGTAGCCTAGGCAAAAACCGTCAAGTCAAATTCAACCGTTGAGGCCGGCAACTACAAACAAGAAAGGTATGAGGCCTAGTAGAAGAAGAAAAGTAAAAAAAAGCCTAGCATGGTCTCTAAACAACCCAAACCGTAACTAAATGCGGAAGAGATGGAGATGTGGACAAACGCACGAAAGAAGAAACATCATGTCCCAGCATAGTGAAAAACTTTGCAAGAAAGCAACAAAAGTAAACCACTTTGCGACCATGTTGCAGACGTGAGAGAATAGAGCATCAGCCCAGGAGGTTTGGTTAGACGAAAAAAACGACGAACCAAGATCTGAACACGGGAAAATTAAGAGGGAAAAATATAAACTTTGAAATATGAAAGTCTGTTTTACGGGACCCGTTGTTGCGGTTAGCCCCAGGAGAGGGGTAAAGTTACTATGGGGGTCAAAGTTTGAAACTGCTCTAAATCTATATTAATATAGCTCAAATTATTCCTTAGGTAAGTAGGATAAAAAAGTCAATTGGTCACACGCGTGGGTGCTTCCTTCCAAGGATATTGGGAACATCGCTTAAAGGTCATTTGTTTTATTCAAGAAAGGTCACCGGGACAATACCCAGATTTGTTTGTGTAAAAATATTTTTTTAAATGTTTAATGATACTGAATCCAAATAGAATGCTTTGACGTTCGGCATTCCTTGTTTGTTATAATGGAAGGGGTAAAAAGTCCTGTAGGACTCTATGGGGACGGGGAACTATACCCATCCCTATCAAAGGGAAGCCAAACACTAGGCAAAATAAAAAGCATATTTTTAATCAGTATCAGTAACTATTGTTTTTTAATATTGTTTACCAAAGAAATCTTTGTATTACAATTTGTTGACCTTTGGAATAAAACAACTATGACCTTTACGCCTTTTTCAAATTATCTTGGAAAGGAAGAAACACACCACATGTGACCCAATTGGCTTTTTCACTCTGGAAACCTAAGGAATATAATTTGAGCTCTATTTCATTAGCTTTAGGCCAAGTTCAAATATTTGACCCCATTAGTAACCTTACCCCTCTCCTGTCGTTACACGCAACAAAGGTCTACGGCAGTCTTTATATTCCCAAAAGGTATATTTTTGCCTTGAATTTTCCAGTTATATCAGCTATTGGTATCTCGTTACGTCTAACCAAAAACCTTCTGGGATGACGGTCATTAAGCCCAAAATGTTCATGCCATAGATGAAACCGACGGAATATGAAGAAATTTTCTGCTAAGTTTGAAGTCAAAATGCATCAATTGACGAATGGAATCTATATTTGAAGATAAATAATGTCCAACGTCAACAACCCTTCCACACTAGAAGACAACACAATGGGAGCGCAAGTGAATATGATGTCTTAGTCGGTCCTAACACGACTAAAGCTAGAACCAAAGCTACACTCAAGCTAAAGTCAAGTAACAGGTGTTACGTCCGGAGGAACATCCGATAACTGGCAAGTGCATAGTGAAGACAACTAGAGAGAAAGGATCATACGTATCATTTCTATCACACCGGGAGATCAATCCACTTCAGGCCTAAAACCTGCGAGAAACTTGGCCTAATAATGAGAGTGGCTAAACATCACACAAACGAAACCCGTCATCACAATGATCCAAATCCAAGAATTTGACGACGTGTTTCTGTCAGGATGTTTACCTATCCCAGGGAAGCATCATCTTTCAATCAAAGCATGACGTCCAACCATGCACATGCCTGTAGGAAAGTACCATTTCCTATGAGAGACAAGCTCAAGGCAGAAACAAAAGAAGGAAAACTACAAGTCCTCACAAAGAAACAACACCAACTGGATTGGTTATTAGTTTTTAGTTGTCGTCGGAAAAACGGTACATTCCGCGTATGCCTAGATCCCAAGGATTTGAACGCAGCCATCACGAGAGATCACTACAACACTCCCATCATAGAGGAAGTTTATGGGCGCAATTCGCTGGTGCTAAGATATTTAGCAGCTAGATGCCTCCTCATGATTTTGCAACTACAACTAGATGAACAAAGCAGTAAGCTGACTACATTCATCATTCCATTTGGGAGATACCGATTTCTATCTACGACTACCATTCGGCTTGTCATGGCTCCGAGATTATCATCGCACAATCACAGATTGTTCGAAAAAAGCACAACCTGGTGGTCAGACACAATGATGGATGACATATAGTATGGGGAACACACAACGAGCATGACGAAAATTACTTCAAGTACTTGAGAAAGACAAGAAACGTAAATCTGAAGCTCAACAGGGAAAAGTGTGAGTTCAGCACGAAGCAACTCACATATTTGGGAGATGTCCTTAGTGAAGACGGAACCAAACCATACACCAGTGAAAACATTGGCGATAGAGAATATGCCGAGACCTGAATGCAAAGCTGACATGCAACGATTTTTTAGGCATGATCAACTACAATAGCAGTTCATAACCTGACGTAGCTACAAAACATCACCACTGAGAGAATGTCTTGAAGAACGCAAATGAGTGGACTGGCATGTATGACAGGAGGAGCTGCATTGATGGAGTTAAAGAAATCACACACATCAGCTCCAACACTCAAGTTCTATGACCGCCAGGAGAAAGCACAAAGATACGGGCAATGCATCAAAGTCAGGGTTAGGTGCAGTACTCTGCTACATGCTACATAGACGTGAAGAGTGTTTTCCATCGCTTTGCATCCAGAGCCATGACAACGCTGACACAAGAATATTCACAATATAAACGATGCCTTACATTGACCTATGCATGTGAAAGATTTTCCAAAAAGCACCATTCTTACATGGCCCAGCAATTTGAAGCAGAGACAGATCACAAGCCGTTGATAGCGATATTTCCTAAACCACTAGCTGACTGTCCATTACGTCTACAACGTATGCTCATCAGACTTCAAAAGTATGATGTAACAAGTCCACTTGGACGCCCGGATAAATACATTATAATACAAGCCGTACACTTTCCCGAGCTGTCGACCCAGAAGGAGTTAAAGATGACCAGAAAGAAATGGAGCTCCGTAACAATTATTCACACCCCTACCAATAAGCTCAAAATCTGTAAAGATGAAAAAGTAAAGAGACCGAGAAAGATAAGATCTACAGAACGCTGATTCAAAAGTATCAAAAATGGATGGCCTCCGATAAGAAACACATGTTCCACCTACCCAGTCAAGACTACTGGAATGTCACGCCATGAACTATCAGTCTAAACGGATGGTTTTGTGAAAGGTGTAAACTTGTCATACCAAAAACCATGCGTAAACACATGCTAGAGCAGATACATGAAGGACACCTGGGATTAGAGAAGTGTAGAAGAAAGCAGAACAGTGATGTATATGGGCCAAGAATCAACCAGAAATGAAATATGGTACAAGAACCTGCAGTCCATGTAACGGGGGGGGGGTGGGCGTCATCTAGAGCCAAAGAAACAAGCTGAAACACTCATACCTCATCCTAACCAAACCGTTCATGGGAGAAAGTAGGTGTAGACTTATTACAGTCAACAATAAGCACTACATAACAATGTGACTACTATTCACAGTTTTGGTGAAGTGAAAATATGACTAAATACAATACTAGCAGTCATAAACAACATGAAAGCTATGTTCGCCATGGTACACCAAGGTTGGTCTCAGCGATACTGACCACAGTTTTCCAGGGCAGAATTCAGCGATTTGCGAAGAAGAGGGGACTTCACGCACCAGACGTCAAGCCCGCATTTCCCACAATCGAATGGCCCGCAGAGAATGCCGTAAAGTGTGATGAAGTCCTTAGCAAGAAAGCTTCTGACAGTCACAAAGATGTCTACAAAGCTCTACAGGTAATAATCGAAAGCACACCACTGGAATGTGGCAATCACCAGCTGAACTTTTGTACAGTAGAAGAATTAGAACCAACTTACCCATGGCTGATGTCTGTTAAACCCTCAGCACATCAACACGCAAGCAGTGCGAAAACCAAAAGCACCTGCAGAAGATCCAAGCAAGACAAAACCATGACAACATGCAAAAGCTCTTCCGCCACTTAAACAAGGAAAATGTAAAACTACAGTGCATGAATAAATCAATACAAACAAGGTCACAACAAGGGGGGTAGTCACAGTCAACTTACCCAACCGATCGTATTTGGTATAGACCGACTCGGTGAAGTGGTACGGTCGAAAACGACGACAATCTTTCTCCAGACGTGTGGAGAATCCTCAACAGCCACCTGCATCGTCAACAGTTGAAACTGACATGGGCATCGTGAAGAAGCAACTCATGTCAGTCTGCAAATCAAGATGAACAACGTATTCAACGCAACCACCAAGCCACACCAAACCAAAACTGTAAAAACAACAGAATTGGGACGAGTCATCAAGCCAACCCCAAAGCGATATGTGATATGTAAATTTCAATTTCGGGAAACTTTCACTTTAGAGGTGCAAAATTTAGTGTTTTGCCACATACTTTTATGTTCATTTTTATGTGTTAGGTAATTTGGAGATGCCAAATGTCATTTTTTTTATAGTTTCATTTAAGGCAAAAAAGTTAAAATGCCAATATGTATAGTTACTTTAGTTTCTGTCTAAAGGAATGCCTGCCAAAGTATTTATAAATAACAGCATATTTAATGCATGCGTAAAAAGGACCAAAACATTGTCCTTTGAAATTGCCTGTGATAGGGTCCGAATAATACCACCCGGCAATAAATTATATAAAATTTGGGTTATGGCAGTCTACCCTACCCATTACAAGTACCCAATCACAACATTATTTGCAAAAAATACAGCAAGTAACACTCTTGTAACACAATGGTATGTTGTCACCTGAAAAAGTGTGCAATCAAATTGAGCCACAAATAGTGTGTACTCCAACTTTTACAATTTACAATGCACAATTAATGGAAAGAGAGAAAAGACTCTTATAGTTAAATGAACTTTTGTATTTGAGATTTAATTGTAGAGTTAACAGCCCAAAAGGTCATAGACTGTTCAGAAGATCAGAACTGTACCTACAATATATCTTGTTAGCTGTAATGTTAAATACAGAAAACTGTACTCCTAATGTTCACATGACAAGATCACATGCTGAAAGTGAATCTTGAACATTTTCAAACTTTTTAAAAGAGGAAGATTGTATTGATAGCACATTAACTTTTATGTTATAAAATAAAGCGCCCTCTAACCAAACCAGGTGCTAAATCTAGAAATTACTATCTAGAAACATTGATAGTTCCATTGTTATTATGTCCAATATGGTCCCTCCCAATAACTCAGTAATAAAGAAGGGTGGGTGCTTTTGGGGCAAAACATGCAAATCAACCTCATTTGGCTAATAGAGGTCCTTCCACCAACTAAAAGCCTGGTCTATATGCCATTGCACTCTCTCTCACTGCTCACTCTACAACCTCCCAAAGTGCAAAAAGACAAGCAACCATACCAAATTAAGCATGCAATGTTATGGAGCTTGCAGAACATGAATTTTTTGTTAGACAATATTTGTTGCTCTCATATGCTTATTCTTACAAATATCACATGAGCATTGATTCAATAATAAAGTTGCCAAGCATGACAACCTTGGATCGTTTTGTGCATTTTCCTAATATTCTTACCGATCCATGGTCCATAGCCATAATGGCCAGGATCTTTAGCATGTCTGTGAGATGGTGATTGGATTCCAAGGTGGCTGAAATTGTTACGTCGGTGGTTAGGGTTGTGAGGCAGTGAACGTATAGCTTCCAGAACAAAAGCAATTCCATCATATGCCTGGTGTGACAGAAGCCGTGCTATAAATAAAATGTAATCACACTGAAGGTGAAACTAAAGCACAAACCTAGTCGACAATTAAGGAGCAGTCATTTATTTACGCCGGGCCGGGGGGTGAGGAGTTATTCAGTTTTAATTTTTTCGCATTCCCTGCACTGCTGTTCAAGGACATTTTGGATTCCCTTATTTTTGAAATTCTTCTCCATTTAAAACTTTCATGTTCCCCCTCTCTCAGTGTTCGATTTAGAAAAGTTACATGCACACTTGGGATTTCTCATAAATTGGGCTGTATAACACTAAAATCTGCATGCACAGCTGATTTTACATGCACATGATCAAATTTACATGCCATATTTGGCATATTCTCTCTCCTCCCTCGCCAACTAACGGTGTCCCCAGATGAGACTGTCAAGCAATTGCCATCCCAAGTATGATAACCCATATACTTTGTGCAACCTGGGATGGGCCCACAAAGGTTCCAAAACTAACGTACTGGAATCCTCCAAGGAGATACTCTTGCTCCCTATCTCTCTTGGTAGTCGTGGTTGATTACATCCTCAGACGTAGTCTTGACATCATGAAACACAAGGACTTCGCCATCAAACCCAAGCGTTCCAGACGTCCATGTCAGCATCTCACAGACCTTGAATACGCAGATGATCTTCTAACAGCTGATCGATATGTGGGGTGCATACGATCTACTAACATCACTTAGATGCCTGCAGACAAGTCGGCCTACATCTAAATGCCAAAGAAGACTGAATATATGGAAACTGTCCAATGAGGGAAGCGAATCATCAACCTATCTGCACAGCAGATGGTAGGCCAACTCAAAGAGGTCCAAGGACTTCAATTATCAGCTAGGTCCTATGTTGCCGACAGCAAGAAAGACTTCCTGTCACGCAAAGGACAAGCTGGAATGCCTGCAATAAACTACACACTTATGGAATCTGGTATCTCCAATTCAACCACGCTGAAATTCTTTAGGGCTTGTGTTGAGGGAGTATGCTGTTATATGGATCTGAGACTGGACCAATGAAGACAGATCTCAGGATAGACTGGATGGCACTACACCAAGCTTCTTATGCTAGGACGAAAACATATCCTGTATCCTGGCGGCGAGCCACAAGACCAACACCGAGATAGGAAGATATCCCTCCAATTTTCATCTTCTGTTTGCCCAACGCCGTGCACGATTTTGCCGGTCACTGTTCCAATCGTTGCGATTGACCAAGTTCAGTCTCAAAAGACGTCACATGTTGGAAGTTAAAATGCCAAAACGGGGTCGTCGCCCCCTCAATTAAACACTTGATGTGATTGCTCGAGACATCAAGTCAGGATCCATTTTGACAGCCCCACCGATGACAGACAGTGACATTTGGCGCTACATGGTGACGCATCTCGGCTGCGGCCGTTAGATAGATATGTGGGATGACTTGGAATTTTTGCCCCCCCCCCTCTGGATCGACTCCATCGGTACACCACTGCTCTTCTGCCAGTCCACTCAAACAATCTTCCAGGCTTATTTTTCTCCTGCTGCTGGACTTGATAGCCCTCTCCATCCAATTCCTTTACTCACAACGTTCCAATTGAATGTCAACTTTTTAATTGAGGTCAATTTTCAAAAAACTAAAACACTTTTAGTGACACATACACAGACACACACCCAATTTGATTGCTAATTGTCCTGCCAGCTAAGTGGGTAGCCCACAAAAAAAAACAAAGAAACCCATAATGACAACAAAATCCAACAAAAATTGGAGAGTTTTAAGTTATGCTAGTTTTTAGTTTTCAATTTTTTCTTCCTGAAATTTGTGACAAACGTCTTGCCCAGATTTTGTAGAGTGGACAATATCACTCTAAAATCGTTTTACTTTAGATTTTTTTAAAATAAATCTATACTTGTCGAATATGAACTAACCGTTATTTTCGGATATTAGCTGCGTCTATATGTTGTTTTCAAAGGCTTCAAATTGTGCCGCAGCTTATAAAATGAAGGGGGCTTATACGTTGAGTTGTAAGATCAATAAAAAGAAAATATTCAAAATCTTTAAGAAGTCAAATCATACCTGATCGGCGTACCGGTGCCAATCTCCCTCGGAATTACCTCTCAGAGTGTTGTGACACAGCTGGCGTTGGTACAAGAATCACTAATTTCATTTACTATGGATTCACTCTGCTGCTGCTGGCTCTCTGCAACGACTTATGTGGTGCTGGCTTGTCCTGGTAAGGGGTTGCCGGCTAGCGAAGGAATATAACACACAAGGATTAATGGTACATAGGGTTAACGCTACTTAACCCCCTCAGAATGACCACCTATGATACAATCTTTCTGATATCTATTAGAGGGGGGTATGGTATTTTTCCCCATGATTTTCCATTTCCACGATAAATAGATTTTTCTGTTTTTTGTGCTAGAATGACAGAATAACTTTATCTTAAAACTTTCCTGACATTCAGACTCCCTAAGAATGACCAATTATCTTAAAAACAGTCTTAGCACAAACATTATTTTGCTTTTTATTAAACGCTGCTGCCGAATATACGACTGGTACGTCACACTATAAACAAATTACCAGTTTAGACTAAATCCAGCAAGTTTGACTATTTCCATATTTTATGTAAATTAGAATATATGGAATATTGCATATATTAATATTATATCTATCTTAACAGAGAAATTTCAAAAATCACAAAGTTTCAACAAAGTTTTCAAGCAAGATCACAGAGCTGCCTTTAAGGGTACAAACATGCTTTTGGTACTACTTCTTGCCCCAATTCCAATAATAGACAATTCTATTCTTTGTTTAATTTTGACAAATTATAAAGAAATACAATGAAACACAACACTAATCCAATGATGGATCAAGCTTGGCATACAAGTGACTTTTCAGGCTTCGTTATAGTTTTGTTTTTTGTTTATTTCCTATGGGCATTTTTTTAAGGCAGTACATACTGGTTTCCCTCCTCATCCTCACAAAAAAGCCCTTCATATCCCAAAATTAAAATATTTAAAAAACACGGAAAAATTATCACCTCTGTTGAGTTAAACCACGGTTGCTGGGGCTGGCACTGGGGGTGCTTGATTTTGTTTGTTGTGGCAATGAGGGTCTCTGCCAGGACTGTTGCTGCTGCTGCTGTTGCCGCTGCTGCTTGGCTGTTGCCATGGTGGTGTTGCCAACTTTCCTGTTGCCATGGTGATTTTTGCAATAATGTGGCCTGTTTGCCAAGCTGCCGGTTGCCATTGTGATGTTGCCATGGGTGCTGTTGCCATGATGCTTGTTGCCAAGGTGGCTTGTGCAATGGATGTCTTTGTACATCCATAATTTTTGCCACTGTGACCATGCATGTTTCCTTGTTGCTGCACATGGAGTGATTCGGAGGCTGTTGGCATGGTGACTAAGATCGAGAAAAAAAATAAGTATGTTTTTGTCTTCATGCAACCTTATCTATTGAATAGCTAGGTTCCAAAGATCACTTTTGCATACTGTTTTAAGTTTTAACATATACTTACTTGAGGCATGCAGGAGACTCTGTGGCGGTCCATGAGAAGGAGGAGGGGATGAGGAGGGGGAGGTGCCTCCATGTCCACTGTTGCTCCCTGACTGGCAGCATAGCTATGGGCAACGGAACAGACTGACTTGACTCCCAATAGTCACTGTTCTTGTGACGGATCCCCTACAGTCACTTACCATGATGGGTGTCCTCTTTGAAACTTGCAAGCCGGCGTTGATTGGAGTCTGAGTGCCGTCTGAAGCTCTCGTTCCTGGCGAAATCACGCTCCCAATCTGATTACATCCTCTAAGTTTCGACGGAACCTCTCACTTTGGATAATCGAAGACACCGGCCGTCGCTCGAGGATCCACTGACGTTCAACTGTTATGGAGTTTGGTCTTGATGATTTGGTTTTTTCTGTGTAGTTGATTTAGAATCAGAGGACTGGGCAAGAAAATTTTTCAAGTTTCTCTTTGGTCTGGTCGGTATTTGACACAGGTCGCTCTCCATGCTGAATTTTCACTCAACTCAAACATTCGATCACTAGGCTAAAATAAAAGTTAAAGTTCAACACTAGTTATCGATATTACTTATCTTGTATGTCATTATATTCATTACAAGCATTATGATGTAGCTTCAAGAGGAGTATGAAACCCAGCAACCTCTATATTACTCTCCCCCCCAGGGAAAAAGGACCCCCCCCCCCTCCCCCCCCCCCCCCACCCCCCAAAAACCCCCCCCCAGAAAAGAAACCCCCGTCACAGTTGCTTCATGGAAATTCGGCTATTAATCTTTACCCTACAAATACATTCAAACTGTGAACATTTAGCCTGCCTAATTCAAGTAGCAATGAAAGCAGCATAATCCAAAATGAATCTCAATGATTCTTTGCTTTTTCACAACATTTTACATACATTGCTATCAAGCACAGGGTAACGTTAAGCATATTTTGACGCAAAAAAATTTAGAGGCGCATGAATCCTTTACTATATTCTCATGACAAACAGTAATTTTAAACTAATCTTAAAGAGATATTGGCACATGTGAAAAACATGCACCCCTCAAGATTGTCAAATTGATATTTTGCATGGTTGTGTAAAGTATTATACATACATTAGCCATTACCTGAATGGATTTAAGCGCCAAATCAGCACCCTATGGGTAAACAGAACGATTTTATAATAACAATTACTCCAGAGGGATTTTATTCAACAGACGACACGGGAATGGCGTTTAACCCAAGATTCACATCAGAGTTGATATCCATGGCATCCACCCTGTTTGACGGTCTGTAACCGTTGTGTTTTAAGGGCAGTGTGAACCTTGAGTTTCCGAGTATCTATTTTGGTTTTGTAATTGTAAATATTGATTATTGTATGTAAAAGGTATACATTTCTAGAAAAGAAACTGTACTATGAACCCGATGATGGCATCAGATAATGAAACTTTCCGTATTTGGAGAAAAATAGCTAAAAAACACGATTTTGTGCCGGCCAAAATTTTCAGACCGGCATCAACAAAAACAATTTGAATTTTCACATTTCTTATGTTAGTTTTAGATACAATACAAATTTGTCTAGGGACGGTTTTTTCATTTTTTAAAAATAGAGCTTACTTTTGCGAAATATAAGTAAAATGTCAAAAAAGTGTTATTTTACTTTCCTTTCGCAAATTTGAGTATATATTGTAGATTATCTTTAGTTAGATCAAAAATGACAAATTGAGAAAACCGTCCTGGAGAAGACGAATTGCTATCGTAGGAAATGTTAAACCTTACCTTTTATCTTCGGTATTTTTGGAGTTATCTCGTCTGAAAATTTTCCAAATTTTGCGAAAATTGAACATTGAGAAAATCCATGTTTTAGTAAAAAATTGACTTTTCACGCGTCCATTTCAAGGCTGTCTCTTTCTCAAATAACTTTATCTTTGAACTTCAAAATTGAGTATGTTGTGCAAGTGATCAACAAAATACACTTTATGCACTATTGAATCAAACCTCTAACTCCAGAAATTAGAAGAATTGAAATTTCATCTTGTCTAATTTAGCGCTTTTTTACATTTTCAATATTATTTTTCGTTTTTGCCAAGATGCGTTCGCGAAAAAGTACTATTAAAACCGCGCATCGCTTCATTACGCACAAAAAATTCACCGGGCGCGACGTGATGGTTGCGCTTGCGCCTGACGGCGTGAAATGTGGGCTTAAATCCGGCGCCTTTATACAAGCGGTTTTTGTGACTTTATGGTCAAATACTTGTTTTAAATCGCCCCGCAAAAAATACAGCTCAAGATTGTCTGCAGTGGGATAACCTTTGTTGGTAACTATAGAACACAGTTTGATGTTTTAAAATGGTGGCAAAAAAGAATTCGTTACAAAATCAAAAGCAGCCACTGTGCAATACCCTTAATATCAATGAGTACGAGTCTTTGATTATTCATTTGTTGCTTAAAGTCACTTGAAAGTTAGCCTACCAATTACCTGTGATCCTCTTGTGGCTTTTTGGGGCATCCTTGGTCTCATCAACAGCTTTCTGTTATGTTCGTTTAATTCATTAAAGGTTTTTATTATAGTATGTAGATTTTATGTGAATTTATGTGGCATAGTTGATATGACTGAATAACATAGGAAATAATTAATGCCCCAATCTGTTTTTGGGTATGTTTATTTTTATATGTGTAAAATTATCTTATTCTTCAATGACCTAACCATCATTTTTCAAGCAAAATGAAAAAAAAAAAAAACACAAAATCTTATCTTTTGTGAAAAATGCCATTGCTGCTTCAAGACCAATTTAAAATAATCTAAGTATTATATGTCTTCCTGAAGACCATGATGTTATGAACCCTATACCGAACTATAATTTTTTTTCAAATGTCTGTGAGGGAGTCTTGGCTTCATTGATTACTAAGGTAATTTGTTGTACCGGAGTTCACATGTTACATAAACAAGGAAACCTACTCAAATCTATGCCTGTCAGTCACTGACCAGCTTGCACCCACTACCAGGACAGACCACATCTAATTGAATGGACAGGATATGGTACATGAACACTGCAAGGCTAAAATCCTTCTAGAAAAGGAAAAATTGCAAAATACAACACAAATCACATGCATATTGAACACTGAGTTCCATGGTTTCTTCGAACACCCCTTTATGGGCCCCTATCCTGGTCGCAATGTTATGAAATAGGAAATTTATGCCAAGTTTACAGAAAATGTATCTTGCAGACTTATGGGGACTTACAAGTCACATGGTAATAATGAAAACATACATATGTAGACATCAATGACGACAACAATACATGGACAACCAATGACTTACCATTATTATTAAGAAATTGCTTGATAAAAAAAAATATAGGCAGGAAAAGCAGGGGGATGGGGGGGGGGAACATCTCCTCCTAAAATAATCCAAGGAGTGATATCCAATGGGTGCAAACCCCTTCAAAAAAACAAAAACAATAGGGACAGGGGTCCCAAATAGGTCATCTGATTATGTGAGCAAAGAATAAGTGTAGAGCAATGTATGTGACGTAGCATATCAAAACCAGGCAGCAAGGTTCGCAATGGAGAAAGAGGCCAAAATAAAGCGAAAGATAATTTTTGTCAAAATTTAGTTTTTTACAAATTTTTGAGTCTAGCTAAACTAGTTTCGGTACCGCAACGCAAGGGTTGTATCCCCCCGGGTCTACAACATAACGTTGCGGGCAATATCCAGTCTCAGCGAGCACACGAAATGGACATTTCAAGAGGCAACTATGCATGCGGACGTTTAATCACACATATGCCCAATTGAGCAATACCACAGGGATTAATGTTAACTAAGGCACTTTGCGGTCGATACTATCAATGCGATTACTCACTTTTGACTGGAAAAATCAGCAATTTTCGTCGGCTTCTATCCATGCTATCCGGGCTCCTATCGCAGCAGCGGCCATTCATGTTTACAAAATCTCAAGGATGCCGGGAACGACTGTGACAGGCCGCCGATCCCCGTTGGCAATTTTCACGTTTGTTCATCACGCTCTGTTTGGAACTTACGTGATTGCGAATATACTGTAATCTCGGAGAGTAAACGAAGGGAGTAGCAACCATTGATCAACGTGAGACTGTAGCGTGTGTCAGTAAGTATTTCCTTCTTTTTTTTTCATTTTAAACACACAATTCTACATAGTTACTATTCACAGAACTGCTACTGAAAGAGTATTACTGCCGCTCAAGACATTTAGGAAACTGAAAGTATTTGCTAAAAGGAATTTTGAAGAGCACATTAGTTTGTCCATTGTTCCCGTTCAGAAAAACTGGCTTCGTAGAGGGTACTTGATCGGCCACTAAGCTAAACATGCTGTAAAAATTGTGAAGTAAATTTCCATTGTAAAGAATATTTTTTGACAGCCATTTCTTTTATAATTTTCTTTATCGTTTTCTTTATTTTATGGAATTTTTCTCAATTTGAACATTTTGGAAAATCAAATATTAAATTTACATAACTTCAGAATGACCAATTGCGATGAAACAAAAAGCAATTGATGCAAAGTAATAAGTCTACGTTTTGATATTTTACAATGAACTAAAATTCCATCCCTTGCCCAATTCAGCCTTTGGATTTTCTGGTTGCTGTTCATTACTCCGAAGGTTCATTATTCCGAAGGTTGATTTATCCTAAGGTTCGTAATCCGAGCACAGGAATTTCCTATACCTATAGGCGTTATTCTGAAGCAGGGGTAGTGGTAACTTTCAAAACAAGGGGTTCTCAAAGTCCATGAACCCCCTTAATTTTGAAAAAATGGGGGCTTTTTCCAAAAACCAGGAGATTGACCTTTTTTACCATTTTAGTCATTTTTACCTTAAATAACTCCAAAACCAATGGTCATAGATGGTTCAAACTATACATTTATCCTTATGACTAGATGGACAATATGGCATACATTTCAACTTGATTGAAACATTTTAAAAGTTTGACCCCTGTGTAACCTTAAATTGGCCCCATTAAAAAAATGATACCACAATTTGAGAGTACTAACTACCTAGCATTGCTATAGAGGGTCCATACCAGAGGGTGTTTTGAATCAATCCCATGATGCATAGCAATATGCCTATACCGTATTGTACTAAACACGTGTCAGTACTTAAGGATAAAAAGTGTTTCAAAAGCTTAAGAACCACAGGACATTTCATAATCATGCAAAAAATTCCCTAAGTACTAACGCTTTGTGGGCTAAAATCAGGTCGGCATACCGGAAAAGTGGCACGCTGTGACTGGCATTGTGTGCCCTAATAGAGTTGTCATGATATGCCCACTTGGCGGCGTGATCGTAGCGTGCCAATATTTTATTGCCGATTGAAGGACACAAAATGCCAGTCATAGCGTGCCAGTTGTTTGGTATACCGTGGGCAGTAAAGTGGTATAGGGCACAGCATGCCACTAAAATGGTAATGATCACAGCATGCCACTAAAATGGTATTGGACACAACATGCCACAAAAAATGGTAATTGGACACAACGTGCCATTAAATAGTATTGGACACAGCATGCCATTAAAATATTGATAGTGCACAGGCGTGCCAGTAAAGTGGTCATGTCACAGCCATATCACTAAAATGGTAAGGCACAGCGTGACCCTAACCCTAAACCCTACCACTAATCCCTAATAGTAGAACCAACCTAAGAGTACTAATATCTTTGACAGAACACTATCTGCGCAGGGAACAATAAAGAAGCGCCCGTCCCACGCTCACAAGATCGAGACTGTATAGTGAAATCGCGACGCATATGACAGCGTTCAAGCTTTGACTTACGTTTGGTTGACAGAATGGTGGAAAACTTAAAGGGAAAAAGAATATCCTATTAAAATACCATTTTCAAGGTGAAATTTTTTGTAGAAACTGAATCTGAATAAAAAAATGCATAATTATTAACTTGAAAATTTTTCTCATATGCATGTACGCATATTTCTGCCCAAAGTCCTCCAATTTGAGCAAAAAAGCTGTCGGCAAAAAAAAATAATCCTTAAAAACTGGGACTCTCAGGGCTAAACAGATATAAACTTGCTCTAGAGGGAAGTCTTGGCTAGAGCAATTGTATATTGTTTAGCCTTAAACCTAACAGTTTGAAGGACTTATTTTTTTGCGAAGGCCTTTATTTTTTTTCATGCCCTCCGAATGTTAGGGGTAGGGGTTACATATACTACTTTATTTGTTTCAGACATTCACTTAGTCAGTTTTGATATCACTATTGCTATTGAAATACTGAAAAAAAAGCACAAGAATCATCACCATAGCTCATCCGCATTGAGGAGTTACGGCTTTTTCATCACAAATTGGGCGAAAATTGCATTTTTTCCCAATCATTGTCCCCCTGACCGCCGACTTTCAACCCTGTTTACAAAAATAAAGAAATAGTTGATCCCATTTAATGATTTGAATATTACAAATGTCCCCTGTCACATGATTAGTAATAAAGAAATTAGTCACTACTAGGTAGTTTTCATGTTCATCACTCACAGGAAATTAGCTAGTCAAAATTTTTTTCACCCGAAAACGGCATTTTTGGCTAAAATTTGCCAAAAAACTGAATTTGGTCTCAAAGTCAGTGAAAAATATATGGGGTTTTAAGTCCAAACTGAAATATATGACTTTTACCTTAGAAACATTTAAGTAATCACGAATTTTGAACTGTTTTTCACCCCTAAATATTTTTTTCACCCCTGTCCACTAAACGTAGTCAAAGTCGCTTGAATGCTGTCATATGGTCGTATGTCATGAACTGGGTACCTAAAATGGGGGATCTGTTACACTCCAACTTTTTTTTGTTCGTTTAATTCCATTTAATTCTTAACTATTTGACTCTGTTCCAAAGAATTTGATGTCTAGTTATTGGCTTAGAAGCCGCTCCTTTAAGATAAAACCATTTTCAGCCTATTGGGATTAGTATTATGAGAGTTACGGTGAAACCTTCATCTTGGTAACGGGGGAGCCGGCGGGGGGTGGGCATAGACATTAACACACAAACGGTGAAAATGGGTCGCCTATGTGACAGACCCCCAAATATTATATTATTTTCGTATTGTATTAAATCATGTTAGATTTATCATATAAAATTAAATGAGTTGAGGAGAACTTAAAATATGAACTTGGCAATGTGTTGTGGCACTAAGTCATTACTTATCTGATTGACCAAGTTCTAAGTGGACTAGTGTGTGAAACTTTCTGAAGAACATGTCGAGACGTCCTCAGTTATAGAGGACAATATGAGCCCAGTGTCTTATCATATCGTCATTCTAAGAAGGGACAGAGGTTCTTTGTTTAACTATAGGAAGCAAGATTGCACACCTGTTGATAAACAATAACTTGTGTATTGCTATGTCAAATCCTTCGAGCACAGGAGGTGGACATTCCTTTAAACATGTTTAAGCGAACTGAAAAGATGATGAAATTTCGTCTTGTCTCCGCTGTGTTGCATCATGGGAAATTGCGGTGGACAAATTCTGTTGCAATTTATTCCTCCTTGCCAAGTTTGTCAAGAGATTTCATCGAGTGTAGACCTATCAAACAGAAGATGGAGAACTTTCATAACAGTTGATTTATAAATCAATGTTATTAAATTCGAAAGTTGTTCAGAATCGTCAGCAGATTTGGAGCCTTTGGAAAAACAAAGGTTAACATTAAATTCCAGCAGGACAGTGCTTCTTGTACAGTGACGTTCCACCTTTAATGCACTGATACCTTTATGGACCATGTTTTATAACCATCAAGCCTGCATTTATACTTCCCAGTGATATCTTCCTCCCAAGCCTACCGAGTTTATAATTAATCGGCTAGTCTAGACCAAAAGGACTGTTGCGATTTCGCGAACCATAGTTGAACGGTACCAGCAAAGAATTGTGTCTCCAAGATTTATGTGGACCTTTCTACAAAGACTGGTGCGCACCCCCGAAACTGGTGAATCTATTGTATGAACTGAAGGAGATATTTTGTTGTGTTTAATATCTTGTGATTTTTAAGTAGGTAAGAAATATACGATAATACTTTGTGCATTTTAATATTGTATAGTTCGCGATTAATGCTTGATCAGAATTCATGTATGCTATATATTAAAATATTGCGTTTGAATTTACATCTTGTCAAGTCAATCTTCTTCAAATCGTCATTGCTGAATCTTTGTTTTCATGACCCACGGGAGGTACTTTTCTGACCTTGAGTACATCTCGCTAACACCACCCTATAAATTTAAATAGTAAGAGAAGTGAAACACTTTGGGCTTCAAATTGCACATACACTGTCTGAACGATAGTTAACTAATGATACAAACTTACAACGGTTCCAGTAATGTGTACTTATTAGTAAATTAGATGTTAATTAGGTACAATTTTGATCACTTTTGGGGAAATTTTCGGCTGTTCTGTGCTAAATATATCTCAAAAACGAGGTAGAAACTTGGATTAACTTGATATTTAATTATCTTTTAATAATTCTCTTCTTTTAATCACATTGGTATCCCTTATGTACAATGTATTAGCCTAATGAAGACATTAATGTATAAATAATGACCAACTCATCTCACCAAATTGTGACATTTGGTTGGGACACCTTAATGGAGTCACATGAGTTTAGAGACATACATGTCAAGCCAAACAAGAAAGGTTGTATTTTAGACATGTAGTATATAACTAAAGCACGATTTAAATTTGGTTATAGGAATAGATATGATTCATGAAAACTACTTGTACTTGGGGTTCAAGACCTTGAAGACATCATGTGCTCAATAGCCGCCGATCCGTGTATTTTTGAGTTTTCAGTATGAAGTTTGTAAATGTCAAACAGGTTTAATAGCTATGGGAATACAAATGTCACTTAGTATAAGTAAGAAATGGCCCCTTGTACACTGTTAAGTTACATAAAGGTTTGTCATCTTTGCTCAAAATGGTAAATACAGGCGACTTTATTATATTGCCTATTGACCCTTTATAATACATGGATCACCCTGTATAATATACATGGATCACCCTGTATACTTAATATTTGATCATAACTTTGGACAGAAACCCATATCCTATGTATTTCTCTTGAAGAAATATAGGAATAGTACTTGAATAAAAGAAGTTAATCTTCAAAATGACCTTTTTTGTCAAAAATATAAGTGAATTTGATCACCCTGTATGTTCAAAACAGAACAACATTAGTTACCTCCTTTATTATTTTTTGGAGGGCCTTTGTCATGTCTTTCAAAATCCACATCTGTTTTGACCTGCACGTTTTTAAAAAAAAAATTGACCAAGGTATATTAAAATGACAAAATATGTAATTTTTCTTATGTTACACCCTATAGGAATTTTACCCACCCTGAATATTGTCGCTCTTTTGGCCATATCTGACATCCTTGTAGTATAAGCTTTCCAAAAATGTATACTTATATACAGTTTACATGTAAGGAATAAAAGTTATGTTGAGAGTAATACATATTGGTGCCTTTTTTGTCATTTTGCACTGTGTAACATTTTTTGTACCCAGTTCATGACATATGGCCATATCATCTGGTGTGAACGCATCAGGACGCCCTCGTGTGGCGGTCATGGCATGCCAATAAAATTTGACCAGCAAGGTCGTAGTATGCAAGCTCTACTGTGCTAGTAAATAGGTATAAAGGATTGGCTAAAATGAGAGTTAAAGTCAGGGTTTTTATGTGTTAAGAATAGGATTTTTATGTGATCACATGACCCTATTGAGGTGAAATTTCCCAAAACTGGTGCATTGTGGGATTGACTCAAAACACCCTTACACCCTCTGGGTCCATACTAACCACCAAAGGTGTCAAACCTTTTCTGTAGTGGGGGGTAAACAAACTGCTTAAATAAGGCCCCAATGATATTCTGCTCCTGCTTTAAACAGGGAATTCCTTAGCCCTATTCACTGCACGCTCGACTTGTCTCCGCTACCGTTGCCGGTATATCTCAATGAGTAATACGTGGATCCTGGGTTTCCTACCGGAAATCATTTTTTACCGAAATTCCTATGCATTGTGGGATAGGAATGCACCAACGATGAACGATTAGATAAAATAAATAGCGCATATTCTATGGTGTTTTGTGTCATACGGTCATTTTTCTGTCATAACTGTGCAAAAACCGTTTGCTGTACATAAATTTTACCAGTAACGAGTACTCTTTGATTGCCTTGTATTTTTTGCGCCACAAAATGTGCGCATAGTTTAAAGGAGGCGCACTAAACCGCGAACGTGCATGGAGTGATGCATATCTACTCGTACATCGTTGGTGCATTGTGGGATAAGAATTTCGGTAAAAAATAATTTCCGGTAGGAAACCCAGGATCCACGTATTAGATACATTCTGTGACCAATTTGGTGGCAGTGGTGGGTTCGGAATTACTGCAATTACATACCTTTATCAAGGAGGCGGGAGTTTAAGACCCGGGATGTGCCTTGTGAGGAAGAGGAGTATGTCAGGAGGTATAAGCACATTCGTGTCAATAGACCTTTATTGGGAATTATGCTCTATCACTGTGCGGTCGACTTGAGACCAAGGGATCCACGGTTCGAGTCGCGGTCTTGAAATAAGAAATATGTCACTGGTATACCTCGGTGAGTAATTAGATACATGTTAGTTTGTGAAAAATTTGGTGGCAGCGGTGGGATCGGAATGACTGCAATTACTTAACTTGTAAAAAGGAGGCAAGAGTTTAAGACCCGGGACATGCCTTGTAAGGAAGGGGAGTAATCGGGGGAGTAATGTCCAGAGGTACATGTATTTCATGTTAGTGCCAATAGACCTAACAGGAATTCCTCTTTAGCTCTATTCACTGCATGTTCGACTTGACACCAAGGGGTCCCAGGTTCGAGTCGCGGTCTTGGCAGGACCAAGAAATATTTTTCTGTGCTGTGACAATATCTGAACCGTCTTAATAGTAAAACCGTGATGAATGTTTTGAAATGGGTGTACTTGCCAAAATGGTGAAAATATCATTTCGATAATAAAACTTAAAAATCTGTTTTGCTTGTATATTTAGCCTTGGGTTGCATTGCAAACTAACTTAACTAAGTCTTACTAAGTTAAAAGCCTCTCAAATACTTTATATCCATTTGGGGGGGGGATAGTGAAATGCAAAAGATTGATAATGACTCGTCTGACATGCGCGAAATTTCAGTATGACTCCGTTGTATTAGCATCAGACTATGATCATGTTTCAATTGAGGTGTGTGGCAGAATATAGTGGTCGATCAAGACCCTTTTACTCGAAGCCGATTTTTCTTTAACGGGAAACCATGACCAACTTATGTGCTCTATCAAAATTCCTTTTTAGAACGTACTTACAGTTCCTAAACGTCTCCAGCGACAGTAGTGAAGACACAATAAGCCATTCTATGAATAGTAACTATGTGGAATTGTTAGGGTAACATGCCGAACATGCATGAAATACTTACCCAAGGTACCGACACTCGGCTGCAATCTCACGATGATCAAAGTGGTCGCTGCTGCTTTCCTTTTACCATCCGGGAGTTGCTGTCCAAAATTTAGCATTTGAAGTTGCGCATATGCAAATCGTATTGTTGTTACATCCATGCACGTTGGCACAGGAAGTTGCGCTACCCCACGCGCCGCCATTGGGAAAACATATTTTTTTTTTCAAAGAGGTAAAAAAATGAAAAAGTAAAAAACTTTTAAAAAAAGAATTTTATGAACCATTAGCGTACACATTTTTCTTAAGGCCTTTTTAGTCTTACGTTAAGATCATTATAAATCTTTTACTGATAAAATCACTGCGTCTAGTGTACGAATGATTTACACGTGTGAGCTTGACTGCTAAACCTGTTATGTCAATTGTCTTAGCACAGCGCAGTTGATTGGGCGACCGGTTCATCATGATTCCTCGCTGTGTAGTCTGCAATATTCGCAATCACTTAAGCTCCAAAAAGAGCATGTTGAACGAACGTGAAAATTGAACACGGGGATCGCGCTCTGTCCACAGCCGATACGCCCATATTGACCCTGACCTCTCCACATGTCAGTGGCCAATGGAGCGTCATGTTTATAGATACCCTCGTGAGATGTAAACACATGGCCGCTGCTTCGATAGAATCCTGGATAGAAGCGGATGAAAATTGCCGATTTTTCCTTCAAACGTGAGTAATTGCATTGATATTACAGACCCCAAAGTACCTTAGTTAACATTAATCCCTGTAGTACTGCGCAATGGGGGGCATATGTGTGACCACACTCTGCATGTATGCTTCCTTCTGAAATGACGAAGGCTTTTTTCGCCGGATCCATAATTTGCCCGCAACCCAATGTAGACCTATGGGATAACAATGAGGGTTTGCGGTACCGACTAGGCAGAAATACTGTTCATCCCTTATTGGAAAGAAATTTATGTGAACCAGTCAGTGGAGCAACAACACCTGTATGTCATCTTTTAATGTGTTTCCATTACTTGCGTTGTTTTTGCTAAAGGCGGTCCAGTCCTTTCATTCCCCGGCTACAGCCGCGCAAGCTGCAGCGCATCCGCCGTGAAGTGGTGGCGGTCGAGGAGGTGCTGACGAACAAGCACCAGCATCACCGGACGGTCCCGGCAAGTCCGCTCTCGGATCAGAAGACCGGTTGAGTTCTCCTTAAAATTTCAGCTACATTTTCTGCGCTGGACAACACGTTCATTTAGAAAACCGTTTCCACCTTCCGCAGATTCGTTTTCATCACTCGTGTGTGTAGGTTTGTTTGGTTTTGTGGAAAATTACCTACTACACAACCACCTGAGGATCAAATGTTTTGTGTACAACGAAACCGGTGTTTATATCAGTTCGCCCAAAGGCGGTAACTTCCTTATTATTGGCCACACTTGACCTGCTATATTTTTAAAACCACGGCCTCGTAATTGGATAACAATGACCTAATATAATCAGCATTCAATGATGTCATTTCTGAGGCCGTTGATTGGAGGATGGTCAGTGAGTCCAGCAGACGACCCCGGGATACCAGCTTAAAATAGATCTGATGCAATGCGGTGATGCCTGGCAGTGGTTCATAGATTTTTACGTTTCGTACCATTTATTTACTAGTATAGTTTTTAGCTAAAATCATTTTGAAAGAGAAAAAATAGGGTAGTTTGTACAGGGAACCTTTACGTGGCGTTTGGTGTGACATTGGTGGGTCGTAAATTAATGCAAAAGATTGTAAGGACCAGCGACATGCCCGAATGGCAGTATGACGCCGTGGTACTAGAGGTAGTTTATGGCCAAGGTTCTTTGCCCTTGAAGTTGAAGAGGGCTTTTTCTCCCGGTCATTTGTCGCTTCTTGCTTTTCTCTGTAAGTTGTATTTATGAAGGAGTGAGAGGGGGAATGTTATATAACTAGGACTACATGTTTTGTTCCTTTGGGAAAGTCGGAAGCTAACTTAAATATTGGGAATTTCTTCAATCCAATTCACAAAAACAAAGCAAAAACAAATACAAACAACAACAACAACAAATACAATTTTTACCAAATAGTAAAATTAAACAAATAAACAAAACTGACAAAAAAAATATCCAGCTATAGCTCAGACTTTGCACCTGAACTGCAGTGAGGTATAAGACATATTTACTGGGTGGGCCACTTAATTTAATGACCCAAAAGTATGGAAAAATAAATTTACTGGGGGGGCCAACTTTATTTCTCAGAATTCCTCAACAAATTGCTATTTATCAAAACAACCACTACTAAAATCCCCCCTAGTGTCAAAAATTGGTTGTTTTTATAAACTTTGAAGTATATTATACCATCAATCGTAACAAGATTTACTGCATGTATACATAACAAACACAAGAAGACCCAGAACATTTAGAAAAGTGCCCTCCATTCTTTCAAACTTTTTTTTACATATTTCGAATGTGGGCATTTCCCCTTGAAATGTGGTCACATTTTTAACAATTTAGTCAAAATAAAAAATGCCAATTTTGGAAGAATTAAGTAGAAATAAGCTGATATATATGTTACAAATACAAGAGACAGCATTAAAGATAACTTGTGTCACTAGAATTGTTCATTTGCCAATGTGTTATTATTCACAATTAGAGTTTGGCCCGTTACGCTGTCCGTCTTCCAAGACAAAGTAGGTCCATACCTACTTTGGTTACATATAATGCTGTTTGACCCTGCAGTGTAGTTTAGGTTGCAGAGTTGTTTTTAGGTGGTTCTTTGATTTTCTATAGTCCCATTTAGCAGTCTTCCAGT
>JAMKCH010015142.1:0-39048 GCA_023653785.1 Ophioderma brevispina | reverse complement strand
CCCTCCACACACCACACACACAAATAAGTCGGCGGGAATGTGGGCATGGCTTATTGCACAAACCAACCGATCGTACATTACAAACCATGTAAAAAGACCGTACCTAATATTTTCTGACCGAAAAAATAAACAAAGACATAATGACAAGTGCGCATAAAAATGTTCGAATGACACATTCCGCATAAAAACTGGTGCGAATGACAAATTGCGAATGATTTCATGTCGTTATTTTATTTTATGGGGAATGCGAAGAAACTCATGCGAATACTCTATTGCAAACCAACTAGGTGAACATTTCAATGCGAATACGTACATGCGTTTATTATCTTTTTATGGCACATAACATATGCACATCATTTAATATCGCATAATGTTTTGCAAATAATGTTATGCGAATAATTTAATGCGCATAAAGGTTTGGCAAAATTGTCATGCGAATAATTTAATGCGCATAAAGTTTTGCAAATATTGTTATTCGATATTTAATAATTCGCATAAAGTTTTGCAAAAAATGGTTTATGCGATAATTTAATGCGTCCTAAATATTTGCAAATATTGTTATGCGAATAATTTAATGCGCATAAAGCTTTTGGCAAATATTGTTATGCGAATAATTTATGCGCATAAAGTTTTGCAAATATTGTTATTCGAATAATTTAATATTCGCATAAATCTTTTGCAATATTGTTATGCGAATATTTTAATGCCATTAAAATATTGTTTGGGGAATAATTTAATGCGCATGTTTTGCAAATATTGTTATGCTGATATTTTTTTTTTTTCAATGCCGAAGAAGCTTATGCGCATTTCAAAATGTGCTAAAATGCGAATAAAGTTATGCGGTGGATCCACTTCAATCAGTAAAACAAGCTGAATTTTTTGACCGCCTGTTAAATGCCATAATGCGTTCTCAGCAAATTTACCAACCTTTAACCACTTTTAATATATAAGCCTTTGTTGTTTAAACAAATAAAGTTTTCATGTTTCAAGTTGATAACTAGCAATAGTTTCTTGCGGGCTTATACTTACTCTGACGTAGACTCAATACAACTTGCATCCTCTCTGGGATTCAGAACCTCCAAATATACCCCTAAAATAATACCCAGACCCAAAAGGGTGTGGTTCCCTCCCGTTTTACATATTACCCAACTGCACCACGCCATCCTCGTTCCTTCTCTTAATTTGGACTCTACCATAAGGTTTTATTTTTCTGTACTCTTAAGGTTTTGATCTAAATCGGGGTATTTTTCGGGTCTATAGTGTTATTTTCACTAATATAGACCTTGCAGGCCTCCTTTTATACTCCCTCACCCCCTTTTTTCCCCTTTGTGGGGTTGTAATTTTAGGGTTCGGGAGGACCCTTTTTATGGTGCCTTAGTCACTCGGCTACCATCGGGTTCTTATCGGCAGTTGTCCTATACCAGTTGTTTTTTGTCTGCCTCTGTGGCTCTAACCTCTTTTGTTAACTACCATCGGGTTCCGTTGGGAACTTGTGCGTGGTAGTCCGTGTTAGTATGGACTCTTCGTCCCATAGAGACTCGAATTCAGTTTCCGTTTAATTTTGATGGCTAAAGATACCGGTCACTGTTGGGTCTCGACCATCTTTAAATGACCCTAAGGATATTACTACCACCTAACGATCAAAGCAAAGGGAGAGTGTTTACTTGTTAGATCTAGGGAATTTTTAACCTAATCAAGAAGTGTTCCCCGTGATTTTCATAATGTGCAAAGATGCATTTTTGGACGTTAAGGATATGGTTGGAATTATTTTATCCTTTATTTCCTATTTTCCTTGCCGTGGCTTGGGTGTTCAATCGTTGCGTGCTACAGAATATTTTCAAGGCGAATATTTGAGGGGTATCTTTTGAATTCATGGATCCATTTTTGATTCCCTCCTGTCTTGTTTCTGGCTTGATTCCGGAGTTTATTTATGGTTCGCTCTTCCAAGCCATTTTTTAATCAGTTCATTGAGATTCTGAACTCGACTGTCTGTTTTTCACTCTCAGAACTTTTCGTTGGTCATCTTTTCAGATGACCTTTCCCAACTATTTGGTTCTCTCTCTCTCTCTCTCTCTGTCTTGTGTTGGATGAAGAAGGGGGGAGGCAGTTGATGACCCAAACGGGACATAATGAACACCCAATGAACCAGGTTGTGTAGTAGTAATGACACTCGGCGGTGCGGTCGACACACTATGCACTGTAGGCAAGCCAGATCGACCGGAACACCTTGTGTCTCGGAAACATTCGGCGCCGAACCCAACTAATCGGAACTTGTGTTTCTAGGCGGCAAGACTTCCTCCTGAGGTGCAACAACTGAGCTACTGGGAAACGGAAATGCCGAAGTAACGGCGGCCGAAACTTCACGATATACCGCAACTGAAGACTCGGAAGTGACGGAAACCGAACTGGCAAGTTTCTTTCTTTTTACACCGTTGCAGACTCTAAACACGGCTAGGCCTGCCGGTGTCATATATACCGTGTTGTCTGTGCTAGGTAGCTAGGACACTTAATTTTCTTTATCACCGGCCCAGTTCAATAAGCAAGATATCAACCGTCCATGAGAACTGAGCTCGCAGCCTGTCTAACAGTGGCCAATTACCCTCCATTCAGCTCTAATCCGGCTCAGCCCAATGCCTTTATGGCTAATTGGGCTTTAATGGTCACTATTTCATTACCTCTTTTAAACTTGAGAACCCCCCCCTTCCCTATATGTTTGTCTTGGGGGCTTCTCATCGGCTAAGGCTGTCTGTGTCAATGTAGACTTTGAAGTCAGACCTTAGACTCGTGTCTTTTCCACTCTTGAGGAGGGGCACCTCCTCTTATCAGAAGTCCCTAGGCCTCGCTCAATACTTACGAGGAGTGTTGTTTGTGCTAGGGGCATTTTTCTCATATCGTTGCCATCACTTCCGCCCACAGGTCGTCAGCAAGAAAGTTGATGGCCGCTTCTACTCTTTGTGATATATTTGCCATCCATATATCTATATTGGGCTCAATTGAGTTGTGCTTATATTAAGCACTGCATGTGTCCCGTGGCGTGCGTTCTAGTTCAGTCACATGATACTGTTTCGCTTGACGCCTATTTCCATTCTACTTGTCCTACAAGTCAAGTTCTCTTAGAGAACGTGGACGTGTTGCTTCGCTAGAATCTATTCTGATATATCTACCCTTCCTGGCCTGGTTCTAAGGTCGACATATTTGGATCTTTAAACTTTGGAGGTCCTTTCAGACCCAAGGTTCTGAATGAGACCCTGGCCTCGGTGTTTAAATCTCATATCATAAAGGGTTCTTAGGCAACTTCATTTGATTTTAAGATTGCCAACCTCACACTCGTGTTTTTCCGTGCCGTCTCTGATGGCTTCGGTTCTTTTTTCACCGCTAGTTCTAGTCCTTTGGACAATTCTCATCTCTCATATTCCCGTGCTTTTTGAGTGACATTACGACTTAGAAAGGTCTAATGGCGCCTATCCGAGAGTATTCTCATTGGGTTAACCTTTGTTTAACCACTTGTTTTTATCCTCATTCAGTTCATACAATATCTGACTGAAGGTTCTGAGATTGTACATAATTAACATGATCTTTATTACGAGTTTTGTCGTCCTTTACAACTTGGAGAAGCAGCAGTTGAACGGGACACGTTCTAGTCGGCTCCATCTTTACGTCCGTCTCGCCCCTTCCTTTTGAGGTCCGATGTCGGACATAGTTGGTCAATATCTAGAATCGGAGTGGGACAATCTGCTGAAGCTCAGTCATTGCCCCCCCCCCCCCCCAGTCAGTCGCCTTTATCACTCCCCATGGAGCGGAGCTTGTTCTGTATAGGGCCAAGCCAAAAATGGTCATCACCAAACTTAAAAATCCAAGTCTGCTTTTGGAGAAAATTACCCCCATGGCTACAAAGGGTACTAACCAAAGCTATGAAACCAAAACAATTTTTGTGATTACTGCACGTTATTGAAATCAAGGCAACTAAAGATACAATGGCGCCCCTATTGCTACGGGACGGATTTGAAAAAATTTGATATATCTTAATACTAAAAGAGAGTAACAAATTTCCTGTTTTTTTGCTTTTAATTTTCTTTGATCACACAAATCAACATTAAAAAAAATTCTCAAAAGTGGTTTTTAAAAGTAGGAAAAAAACAGAATAAAAGGTAATTCCGTCCCGTCCATTTTTGAGGCGATTTTTTTTTATTTTCAGGGCTAAAAATATTCAATATGAATGGAAAACTTTCCAAACTATCAAATATTGTTTGCACTGCCCTGTAACAAACAATAAAATCATTTCCATATTTCTCCTTAAACTATAGCAGTGTGTCTTTTTCATGACGGGACAGAATCAAGTGCGACGGACTGAATTTGCCTAATGAACATCAGAAAAATATGCTGCGCTATTTATGAAAAGTTTTTTTAGGTATCAACATATTCATGCCCCTTCTGTTTGTACTAATCAATAAAATGCTTTGAAAAAACTTCATTTGATAATAAAATTACCATACTATCATTTATAAGAAAAGGTTAAAAAACATGCTTTAAATTCAGTAATTTTTCTAATCACGTTCATGTAGTTACATGTTTCCAGCTTGAAATACTATATACCCTGAGGGAAGTTTGCTTCTACCTTCAGGCACTTTATATAGCCCCTACTAAAATGGAATACCCCATTTCACACTGATTTTGGGGATTTATAAGAAAGTTCCAAATTGCTACGATTTAATACTTACCTGATGGTGATCTTATTAGGATTGCATTCCGCTCCTGAGTGAATGTGATACCTTCCAAGTCTTACACCGATACATATCTCGGCCCAACCCTAAGCCTTAAAGAGAAACCGCCCAACCCTTTCCACTGCCTATTTCGCCATTTGGAATCATCCTGTATTGACGCAGATGTTTTAGCGCTCTACCGTTGGTAAGTTTTTACTTCCCTTTCGGGGGATTTTTCCAGCGTGTTTGTGTATTAATCCTTCCTTAGTCTGGATTTTGTTTTACATGGATGGTTTTTAACCGTTAATTCAGTCCCGCGAGATGGAATTTTTGAAATTATCGTATTGTGTCACATCTTATGAATTCGACAGCAGGTACTGGAATAAAGCTGCATGTTTGAATGTTGTGGTTGTAGAATACTGAATTCATTCCGAATTTTTTGTCTTGAGATAATATTGATCGTTTGGATGTCATTTTAACCTTAATTAGAGGTGTCAATTTCAACTTCCTCTTAGAGACGTCATTTTATATTTTCTATAAATTTAGGGTATTGTCTTGTTCTTGAGCGAATACCCACAAGACATGTATGTCGTCCGGTTGTACTGCTGTTTTCCATGAGGCAGTCCGTCTATCATATCAATGCTATGTAATGTTCTATTCATTTATCATTCAACAATCAAATTTATTTGAACTTATCACACAGCAGTGGATAACACTTAGTACTCCAGTTTAAATATAATACATATTTACGTCTGCTATTATATCGAACTAATTTTTAAAGAGATGGTATCTTTTGTTTCAGTGTATTGCTGCTTTTCCTTTTTAATTATTCCAGTTGTGGTAAGTAAATCTTTCCAAATCACAAAGATTGCGACTAAATAAAATTTAGGAACTGAACTGAATCATTTGGTGCGTCTGTTTTGCACATTCGATTTATCACAAATGGTACGAATATTTAAGACTTCCATTTACCCCAGAATCTTGATGCAGGTCAAACATGGGTATCGTTTCGACTGTTGCGTCTGTTTGGGCGCATTTGGCGCGTTCGAAAATTTAACAATAATACATAAGCTTACCCAGAAAAACCCGCCTCGGAGCCAGGTTCATATATGGTAATCCGTTTCGACTGTGCGCTTGTTTCAGTCGCAATTTTCCCCCCCGGGTCTCGACGAAAATTAATACAAATAGTATCATAAAGCTTACCCAGAACCTCGGAGCAAGGTTCACATACGGGTAATCGTTTCGTACTGGTGCGTCTGTTCATGCGTCATTCGGCTCGTCACGAAATTTAACAAAAAAAAAAAGTCTGAATTTAAAGTCCGGATATCGTGACATTGATGATTACAATAACCAAATTGTTTTCCCCAAACTTTTGCATTTTACGTTTGGTCTTTTTATACTATATCAGTAACAATTAAGCAGTTGTCCTCTAGTTCTCCTTTTCGTTCAATTGGACTAGGAAAAAACATAAACTACCGTTAATCATCTTTGATCCATTAGCGCCTTGGATATTAGGCCCGCATTTTAGAATTTTTCAGTCAAGCGTAAATGCATAAAGCCTATTCCCTATTGATTGATAATTTCAAGACCGTCATGCGGATCCTACGTTTTGACATTTTTGCCAAGGTCCGATTACACATTTATGGGTTTTGAAGTCCATACCTTCGGCAGCAATGAAGCGTAACCTAAAATTTTTTTTTTTGGTTCTTTACGATGATATATTTTGATGGGCAAATAGCGGGTGTCTCATTTACCGCAGGGCGTGAGGATCGGACACCCCTTACAAGAATTTTCAGACAAGTTTATGTTTGTCTTTGTTTGAAATCAAATTTTGTTAGCAGAGTGTATTTTTTTAACTAAATTAAAGAGTTAAAACAGTCTCAAACTAACTATCATGCTAGGCGGGTTTCTCGCTCTCAACCCCCGATTTATTCTAATTTGTCGATCTAACTCCATCGGGTAGCTCGAAAATTACATTGTTTTCTCTAGAGTATTGTTTGCGCAAAAGTGTTTTCCGATTAGTCATATTCTCCAGTACTTCAGTACTCAAGGCCCCCTTTCATTGTCTGCTCAATCTGCGGTGTCATCAATCGATAGTAATCATTGGGTGTTGATCATTCTTTTGGGGATTCTTCAATTTGCGTATGTTTGATCAGTTTTCTGTTTGAATCGTTAATTCCAGGGCTAGAATTTCGCGAAAAGGAAAAAATCCAAGATCGATTTCTCGCAAATATTCTCGTAAACTGATTTGGCGTGAAAAAATGTTATCTCGTACACTGACCAGTAGGTGATTAGTGTTGATTTACCCGCAAAATTTATTTTGGGGATCAAGACTGATTTTCGCACACAGCGACGAATTTCTACCCCTGATTTCCCCTTTACTGTCGGGTCAACGACTCCAGTATTTCTCAGCTTCACTCATCCCCTTTCTCCTGGTTCCTGGGGATGATGGTGCTTCTAGCGATAATATGTCTTAGTTACGGCGAGCATTTGGATGCTTGGGGTCTCACGGTCGTCTCATATTAATTAGTTAGAGTGGACTTGTTACTGACTGTTGTTTCAGTTTATTTGAGTGATTCTTTCTCACCCTTTCATTTTGGGAGTTAGTCATCAAGGAATCTTTTTCTCCCTTGCTTTGAATATTGCTTGCTTCTTTGCGAGGTTTGGTGTAAGGCGTCCTCACCTGCTTTTGTAATTACTCAAGGAGCTTTTTCTTGTTCTTTCTTTGTTCTCATCTTTAGACATCCCTTTGGAGGAACTTTAAATTTGATTTTGCTTCTCAGTTTCGTTTTCTTACGCTTTTTGACAGAGCTGCATGTTTGGTTGTGCCATTGCGAACGAATGTTTTTGCAGTGATTTTGCAATCAATCAAATTCATTTATCCAGCAATCAATTACATTCACATACAATATATTTTGTACCGAAACACGGGTTTGTGTTTTACTGTAAGCATTTATATAATGAAGTGTTCCCGTTCTCGTCTCCCAGCCTATGTTTTATTCTGTTCAAAAAAACGCTTTTGGCGGGGGGTTGGTGGGGCTTCATACTTTTTGCGATCCTTGCGTTGGCCGTTCCCCCCGTCGCTCCGCGTGGCGGCTGCGGTGCTTATCGCATACAGTAAGCTTACGAGGTGAGAATTCAGTGGCGTCGTGTGTGTAAAGCTCAGTTTTCGTCGTCCCGTAATCGAGGGTGATATTGTGTTACTATGTTTAAGATAAGGTAGTTTTTAGTTAAGCCCTTTCTCATTATATGAACATTTCTTGCATTGGGGGCTGCGACTGTCGGTATCTAAGCATACTAGCTTATTTTACAGTGTTTTTCTTCTCAATTCCTGTTCTTAAGCTTGTTTTGATTCGGACTTAAATCATGTCATGGATTGATTCGGAGTCGTGTCCCGCGTACATATCGAATGTCATGATGTTTGCACGTAGGTTTGTCCTCTACTACTTGCCACTCCACTCGGGTGCGGACCTTTTGCGTTCGACCACCTAATCCAGGCGGCGCCCGGGTTCAATATTTATCAAACATGCTCCGGGGTTTGGTTTTGTTTTGGTTGGTGTGTTTGTGGGGTGCATGTAGCTTTTTTTACTGTATTGTGGTGAGGCTCGGGGGGTCTCTGTCGTTTTTGGCGCGGGGCCGGTTTGGGATGGTTGTGGACCCTCAGAGGAAGAGGGCGGCGGGCCATGCCCAAGGGGGGCGGGGAGGAACAGGAGAGTCGGGCAGGGGGGCGGGAGGGAAGAAGGCGGGGAAACGGGCGAGGGGGGGGCAAGGGAGGGAGGGAAAGGGGCGGGAGGAGGGGCGGGCAGGGGCCGGGGGGGGCAGGGCGGGGCGGGAGGGGGAAGGTTGCCACCACAGAGAGAGGCAGAAGGAGGGGAGAAGGGGGAGCGAGAAGCAGGTGGGGGACGGAAGCAAGGCCAAGGCCGCCCGCAGAAAGGGGGGGGGCATCTGAGGTGTGTCCGGCCAGGTATTGTAGCTTCCTTTCATGGACTTGTGCCTGGGTCCGGGGTGGTTGACCGAGCAAACAAAGTTTTGTTGGTTATTCCTATGGCAAACCTGCTACCTCTTTTCTTATCGTTGCTGTTAATTACTGTTTTTTAAATTCTCTGGCTAACTTTGGCGTTTCTGCTGGAGTTCCGACAGATCCTTTGCTCTCGCATGGACCATGCTTTTCAGCGCCGCTCTTGCGTTCCGACTGATTTGGTTTTTGTTCAACTGCTTGGGATCAGACAGCTTTTGTAGGGCCTAGTTTCATGGCAAGCTTGCTAATCTATCCTTTGTTTTTTTGCTATGAGTCCTAGTTCTGTTCTCTAGACTGCGCCAGTGTATCAGTTGCCAACCAATTCTTGGTTTGATTGGTGATGGAATTTGTAATTCAACCATAAGCCTTTTCTTTGTCCTCATCATTAGTGCTGTGTGACTTTTAGATGCCTTCATATTCACTCTCTTATCACTTTGGTTAAGGGCTTTCTGGCCGGTGAAGAGTACTGTAGATAATCATATTCATGAACCTTTTTCCAGTCTTTCATTCTTGGAGTTCTGGATGCTTTAGTCCTCAACATGCATATTTGACCCTTGTCAATACATCTCAGTGTAGTGACCGTCAACTAACAGGGTGGTATGAGCTGGCCCCTCACTCTTGGTCTCCACACTCATCACCCTCTTTTGCAGTGCAAGTTGGGTCTCTTTTCTGTATCTGCATTTTAGAGTGTTTACTTTGTTCAAGCAGACTTTATTTGCCCAGGGGCAATTTATTTCAGTCTACGAGTTGGTTGCTGTCCAATCAGGTTTTTCGCATTCTGTTTTCGGGTCAGAACATTTCCAACATAGATCTGTTCTCTTCGGTCTCTCCATACTCCAATTCCCAAACTAATCCATTTTTGGAAGCTTGGATTTTCAACTTGTTTAGCTCGCCTTGCCGAGAACCTGCAGTCTACTTTTCCTCACTTTCCTTTTCTCGTCCCTTCCCCTTCTCCCTAGCCTTGACCACCTCCTAATGCTCATGACGAGGGCAGTCCTGTGGTGATTTATGCCTGGCTGCCTGAAGATATCTAGAACATTGAAATCACTAGTTTTTTCTCTGAAAACTGTTCCATATACTGTCTTAATAATAACTAATATTAATAATGTAAATTATATGAGCTCTTCGATAAGACAGAAGACAAGGCCTATACTTAATGTCATAGGCCTACTGGTTGAATTTTAAATTTGTTTGAATGTATTATAGCTGTCTTCTGTTAAAGCTGCTTACATGTAACTGTTTCTCCAGCTTTTTCACAACCAAGTTTGATTAGAAGATTTTGGCCTTTGTTTGACCTTTTTGAAGTTCTCCTCATTTTCACTGTGCAGTCAGTTCTCTTGATACTGAAACTGTTTCTTGATTGCCTTAGGGTCTATTCTGCTTTAGCTATTAGACCCTTGGAATTTAGAATTGGCAGGTCAAGTGTTTTTCCTTTTAATTTCCCTAAAGTCACTGCCAGTCTAAATTGTGGGAGTGTGTTTTCTTTTTGACTTTTCCCTTTGTCATCTCTATTCCAAAGAAGTTTTTGAATGCTTGCTTTTTATGTTCAGTCAGATCCTTAAATGTGGTGTTTCTGGTACAGACTGTTTTTATGAATAGGCTATACAACAATTATATCAGTACCGTAAGCCTTATCATGTGGTATCTGAGTTACTCCCAGTGGTTGGTTAAGGGCTACCTATTTTTACGCGCATATAAATCCGGCACTGTCATCTTCATATTTTCAGTGTTGTATTCCTGCTGTTCCAATTCAGACCATGCAAGGATCATATTGGTCCCAGCTTCTCTCTCTATGAGAGTGGGTAGATGATAATTGAATTTGGTTGCTTAGTATTTGTTATGAACAAATATTTAAGTACTTATAGTATATATCGCCTCTTGCATTACTGGTATTATGCATTTATGAGGGGGGTTAAGATTTGGGGGGGGGGGGGCAGTTGAAGAAAAAAAATTCGTCGCAGCGTTACGAAAACCACACTATAGTAACGACATCGTCAATGGGATGGTTAGATCTGCTTAGTCCATCGTAGTCCATTATATACATCCACCCACCAACCTTAAGACAACTTTTAATTGACAACACGAACTTACCATGGCAAAGCGGACCTCAACATCATAAAGCGGACCTTTGTCCATTTTTGGGGGGGTGCGTCGCACCCCCCGCACCCCTGTGGCTACGGCCCTGGCCATTAGGCCCGATACTTACCACCTCCTTTTTCTAGCTGTGCTAATCTGTATGCAATCCTAGTAGATCACCATCATTTAAGTATATAAATCGTAGCTAACATTCATGGGCCCTTTAGTGCCCCCTTTTTAGTAAATTAAGGTTATCAGGGCTGCAATTTCGACGCGAATCGATTCGCGTAATGATTCTCGCCAGATTGTTCTCACGCCCACTAATCAGAGTTTATTCGCGTATTCTCAGTCACTCAGTCAAAAAAAAAAAATTTTATAAGCTTTGGGGCCTTGCCCAAGGGCCTTGGCCTACCGATTATGGAAATAAGGAATCTCAACCATGTATTTTTTTCTTCAAAGAATGATGATATTGTTCGATGTTATTGTCAAAGAACAAATTATTAAGGCGAAAGTCTACTTTACAATGACAGAAGTCGTACATATCTTTTTAACATGTACTTTGTTTACGAAAATTGACCGTGACCCCAATACAATTACCATCTCATCAAAGCCATGTGTTTTACCATGTGCCCTAGTGTACCATATACAATGCAGGGTTTTTCATTTAAAAAACGGCAAAATAAATTTTAAAACGTACTATCTGGTACAACGAAACATCAATGTATAATAAAAACTTAGTTCTAAAAATACACTTTCGTCTATTTTCCACTACTTTATACACAAAATAAAACAAAAGCAAAATTCCAAGGTAATCTAAGTATATCGAGGTGTGTATTCAGGGACACTCGCCCCCTGGCAATCTCACACCCATGCAATCTCTCGCCCCCAAAAAACGTATATGCCTTGCCAAGTCGCCCCCCCAAACGTATTTGCCTTCCAAGTTCCCCCCAAAAAAACGTATTTTGCCCTGCCAACTTCACCGCGCCCCCCCCCCTTCGATATTGTATAGGTATAGTATTTTTGAAAAAAATCAAAGAGTTTTAGCGATAGCCATTACCCACGCAAATTAGTATTTTCTCAAATTAACAAAAATCAAGTCTATTACAGATCTAAACTTCTCATCTTTTATGTTTGGGATAGAAAAAGTTATTTATTGGCGAAAATATTAAAGGTAACTACTGTCGTAACCTCAGTTTGAGAGTTAAGTTTGAGAGCAATCAAACTACGATGGGCTTTGTTTAAGAATTCTCTCACGATCCACCAAATCGGCCGTTTGAAGAGTCGCTCACATCCAACAATTTTCCCGTTTGAGAGTCTCTCCTATCGAGGAAAATTTGGCTTGAGAGTGGGTCAAAGAAATGGCTGAATGGAATTTACCCCGGGATTTCATCTATTAATTATCCACATCTGCGAAGGTTTCATCGCGTACCCTGCACCCCAGCAGTCTTAGTATGTCTCCAGCCTCGCCGATACCATATCGTGTTGTATGCGAGCTCTGTTGAAATCCCATTCGTTTTCACAGTAGAGTGTAAGCACTATAGGAACATAGTAAACCGTGAAACTCCCGTACTATTGTTGGCGATCTATTCCTGTAGACTATAGTAGACATGAGCATGTATAGAGTACACAGTAAATAGTTACATCAATGACCATTCCCACCTTCCCTGCCAATACGAAGAATTTAAGTTTGGTTTGTTTTTTTAAATTATTAAAAAAAAAATCATGATTTTTTTTTTTACCTAGCCTAATTGTTATTGCACCGCTGGTGCCCACTGGTGTTAAAAGTGTGAAAACCAAACTACAGTAAAACGTATTCCTACTCTTGTTCTGTCTTGTTTATGTCATTTCTGTTTTTGCAATTCGTAACGAAATATCAGCGTATACTGTCTCGTTCCTTACCAAAATAGGAGACAATGCGAAATGAACAATTGGTTCTTTTATAGATTTTTCGTTTCTTAAATATTTAATTTAGCTATTGTTATCAGAATTATTACAAAACGACTGTAACGACTATCAATATCCCGAAAATAATATAAAACCTAAAATTGTGTCAATTTGACGGAGCTATCTATGTTTGTTCCATAAATGGGGTCTACTATATTTATTACATTATATCACAATACCTTAAAGCCACTATCACAGAGATTTCTTCACTCACAATGTAAACACAAATGCGCCCAGTATCATTTCATCAAAAGTCCATTGTTTTGCACTATTGTAATTGGAAATGTTGTAAGTATACTACCCCGTGTAGTGCAAGCCGTAACACGCCGTATTTGTAAAGAATTATGATTTTAGTTTTTTATTACTAAAAGTCGGATCCGACCTTTTTAAAGGTCTAGAAGCAGTCGCAAATATTGCATCTTCAAGACCGTTTAAAATAATTACGGGTCTGCTTTTCGCAAATTAACAGTCAAGGTGTTGATATTACCTCATCACTAGTAATTTAGAAATTTTATAGACAAATCGGCATTTTGAATTTGGAAAAAAATGACTGATAGTGGCTTTTAAATAGTTGATCAGAAGTCGTGATGATATGGCTTTTCACACTGAGCCGGCGAGCGAATCACTTTGCGATCGCTCCGCCGTCTGTAGACTTCCCACCCGCCAAACCAAATTCATTATAATACGTTGCCAACATCTGACACACATATCGCTGATGTGCTTCTCAATAACAGCACACGTCGTTCACTAAATGCACTTACGTAAGATCTAATTCGCCATTTTAAAGGACATCGCCGGAATCGGAATGAAGGACGCTCTAGTTTTCATGAGAACGGATGAACTTGAAACGTTTTTGCTAATAAAGCGACATGCTCAAGTTTACCTTTTGCTGGTTTTTTCAACAAAAGCCCACTTTACATAAATTCCCCAAAAGTCGGTTTTTATGTAAAGTATAATTACAGGCTGCATGGTCATTTAATTTTATTTTCCATATTTGAAGGCTTTTTCCACCCCAAGAACCACATGCCGCGTTGTCAGGATGTCGCTATAGTCTTTAGCACCATATATGTGCGTGGCGTTTCTGGTTTGGGTGGTAAAGACCTCATTTTTGCATTTTTGTTTTCCCTGGGGGGCCGAACACTAATGGAATTGCCCAAAACAACAACGCCTTTTTACATACAAACATACATATCACTCTATAATATCTGCTAATCTCCCAAGGGCTCTGTTCAGGAGCCTTGGATGAGCACATGTTACCACTGCTGACTAGCACGTCCTGGTAACTCATAAATATACTAAAATACGTGGGATGTATTTGTTCAATACAATGGTGAATGAAAGTTATTGAACTGCGACCATGGAATGATATGCTCATAGTGGTATTAACTTGCTCAATGATATAAAATATCGCGGTCATTGGCATGGGTGGGGGGTTTTTATGCTCCGAGTCTGCTTGTGTGAAGGCGGTTTATAATCCAATCTTAGCAGCATACGCTAATAGTATCTGGGTATTGTTATAAAGGGCTGCCTCATTAGCCTCTTTGTAGCTATGAGGGCAAAAAGGTCTATCTATAGCGTCACTTACAATTCCATAACAGGCAGCTATGCAACATCTTCCTGTTCTTCTTTTTTCTTCATGTAAGTAATAAATGGTCCATTGAATGGAGGCATGCTCTTGGCTTTGCTTTTTCCAGAGAGAATCCCCTGAAGTTTCCTTCAGCTTTTTTTTCTCATTTTTTTTTCTTGATACAAGTGTATTTTTTGGGGGATAACAAACACCTTGCGTACAGGAAAAGAGGTTGTCAAACACCAACTCAAATTGAGGTGAAATATAACTATTATGATAAGAGGCCTCCTTCCTCGCTATCCGGGCGATGTCTTTCCTTACTCAGCCGTTCAATTTCACGAGCGTAAAACTCACAAATTCTGTGCGAAAACAAACCAAGGTGACAGTCATATCACTTAAGATGGCCATATACCTCATCATTAAAAAGGTCAACTCTAACCACTGCCATAAATGCCTCCAAAATAGTATTTCGTGAAATTAAGCGCTTATTAAATCCTTCCTTTAGAAAGATTTTACATCGTAACTAAGGCGTTATGCGCATGCGTGTCTATCATTCAGAAAACGGCTGCACTAGTCCTTCAAAAGCGGCGATCGATCGCAAAAGTCGATCGATCACTGGCTCATGTGAAAGCCTTAATGTTGGACAAGTTACTATGCACGATATTTCATATGAAGCTCTGATTTTGCAATATACCCTGAATGATTATAAGCTGAAAATTGATTCTTTCACAATCAAAATCACACCGTGACCCATGTCGTTTTCATTTTATGATGAATTTCTGTAGCCAAATACATCCATTCAGCCATTCAGCCATTTCTTTGACCCACTCTCAAAGGCCAACCTTTTCCTTTCCTCGTAGAGAGACTCCTCAAACGGAAATTGGTGGATTTGAGCGACTCGCAACGGCCGATTTGTTGGTCTGAGCGACTCTTAAACAAAAGGCCCCATCTGTTTGCTTAGCTCTCAAATTAACTCTCAAACTGCGGTTTTACGACAGTTAGTTAGGCCTACTGTACTTTCCTTTAATCTTTTCGCTCATAATAACTTTTCTATTCCCAAACATAAAAGAGACAATTTTAGATCTAGTAATATGACTGATTTCTGCTAACTTTAGAAAATAACTAACTTAGACTTGGAGTAAATTGCTAGTCTCGAAAACGCCTTTATTTTTTCACAAAAATACTATACTATACAATATCTAAGGGGGGCAAGTTGGCAGGGCAAATACATTTTTTTGGGGGTCGCCTTGGCAATGCATATACTTTTTGGGCGACTTGGCAAGGCATCACTTTTTGGAGGGCGAGATTGGCAGGGTTGTGAATGCCAGGGGGCGAGTTTTTCCCAGCATATCGAGGTATGTGGTAAATTTACCTGTTTCAGCTCTGCAATTTTAAACAAGGTGATGCTGGAAGTGGACTGTCTGACTGTTCTGTACACCTATGGAATTTCGTTGGAAATGCTAAATTTAGCAGGTGAGAATGTTCAATACTGATGGAGTTGCTAACGGTGCCGTCAACATTGTAATTTTGTGGTTTTTGAGACAGGAAATATGAAGAAAGATTTCGCCGCCTGTTGCGAATTGGCAGGCTGACAGGTGCAGAATTCGGTAATATTTTGTTGCATTTTTGATGCCATTAAATGCATCCGATTCTTAATTTTGTTTCAACCCGCGTGCATTCCTAATTAAGTACAAATCTATTAGAAATTACATCAGCAGCCAAAGCCTTTAATATTGATTTTTGTCTTCCAAAGTCGCTTCTCTTCTGCTTAAGAAGTCTATGCTGGATGCATGTATATAGGGACTGAGAACTGACATTACTGAGCTTAGTACTCTAAATTCTGAAAGAGGCTAATAGGTTAATTTATCACTATTTTTATGCGAGCAAAGAACTCATACAGATGAAACTTGTAGTTAAATATTTCAGAGTGTTGTCTTTGGCAAGTAGTTAACTTGTGGTCGTTGAAGCCTCCTAGTGTTCCACATTTCGCAACACACTAAAAGTTGTAAATACATGGTATTACCGATAAGTTCGCCAAATCAGCTACTTTCAGCATGGGAATAAGTCTTCCTATAATTCAATCATAATCTTAACCAAGAGGTCCTGAATCCATTGAGTTTTTTCATTTCTTTCTCCTCAAATTCCCACGGCGGAAATCAAACTTGATTCCGCAAGATACAAAACAACGATTGCAACCCCCTGTTAATACTTAACTGATGGTGATCGGCCCTTCCCGCCCTTTTTCCCCCAAGTATCCTTCGCCTTGCTATCTTTGTAGTTTTGGCGAAATAGGAAGTGGAAGGTTGGGCGGTTTCTCTTTAGGGCTTAGGGTTGGGCGATCATATGTCTCGGTGTACAACTTTGGAAGGTATCACACATTCTCAGTTAGCGAATGCAATCCTAGACGATCACCATCAGGGTAGTATTAACCTAATCTTACTAACAAGGGGGCACTAAAGGGCCCCTGAAGTTCACATGTGGGTGAATAACCCCAAGGCTACCTTTATGAATGTATATTGTTCAGACTTTTCTATGCTAGTCTTGTCTTTAACTTGTTTGTTAATAAGTTCCCAGTCACGAAGATTGTTATTTTTAATGTAGAAGTTGTACAATGCAGGGATGTAAATTTTCAGGAAATTTTCCTGATGTCGGGAATGGACTGCTCAAAATATCCGCAACTTATTATTTTCTTGTCAGTCAAGCCCATTTTGGGCACTTTTTACTACTCGCTTTTTTCAGATTTCAGCGGCTACTTTCACTACTATGAGTGTTGCACTCATTTCATAGAACACGAAACATTTTGGGAAAAATGATTGTATGGTTGAGTGGTTTGTATTTTATCATAGAAATAATGTCATTGAAAACTGCATTCAATTTCTCTTGTAGAGGCCAAGTGCTGTAGAACTTGTAACCTGAGAAAATCTTAACTCTTTGTCACAGCATTTAAGAGAACACGCTGTTTTTTTCTTTAAATATTACATTAGATACACATGGGGGGATGGTCAGTTGTAGTTTGAAATTGAAACGTTGTGACTTTTACCAGAAAAACTGCTCATATTGTTGCTATAGTGGAGTTAGTGTATGCAACGCCTTAAAACAATGCACTAAATGGATATGAATGTTAATTTTAAAATTTGGTGTTTTTAAATTTTTACCTCAAACAAATGGTTTGTGAAATATGGTAATATTGCTTTAATTTTGCCTGGGCTTTCACGCAATGTAGTAAAAAAAATACAATTTTATATAAAAAGGGTGGAATTGCCAAATTAAATGAGGCATGAAATTGATCAGTCCCGTTGCCTTCCGTTCCCGTCGCACAACAGTCGTTATTAAGTTGGCGTATCTGCTATTGTAAGTTAAGATCCCCATTTCTATTGATATTAATAGCAGGATAGTTGAACTTAATTTGATAATAATTTACGCATGTTCAATTTTTCAAAATACCATGAAATCTATCGATCCATCCCGTCGCGCCATTAAATATATTTTACCATGTCAACATGTTGACCTTGAGTTTCTCAATGTGTGCCCTGAATGTAGTCTGTGAGTTGCTTGGTTACTTAGCAACATTAACCATTTACACATGCAACCGGTAAAGAGGTGCAAAAGAAATGCATCCTCAAATTCCGTCCCGGCGCAGACGATATTTTTTGGCTTGGCCCTATACTAGCTAGTCCTTCTGTTCCCGGGGTCTTATTGTCCACATTTTCAACACAGGCTAGACATTATGTCATTCAACCAGAGAAGATGGAGAACCTTTCTCTCATCTTCTCTTGATTCGGACCTTTTCGTCTGTTGTCTTAATATAATCAGCTGGAAGGGCATTGTTTGCTATAGAGAGGGCGATTATTTTATGTCTCCTAGAATCATGAAAAGTGATCTAGTTATAGTTACAACTGCTTAGATATTTTCAAGCTGTCTTGTTATTAGCATTTACTGCTATTTTCGTAAGTATTTCTCCAGAGTTATTTGAACCATGTACTCTGGATTAATACTTATGGGCCTATCGGTGTTATATTTCATCGTGGGCCTATAACTCCTTGACACCCACGGTTCAGTAACAAGATACATTTTCTTTTTGCTTCTTAACTGCGCGCATTTCGGAATCTCTTTAGGCCTATGCTGATAACTACAGAGCGATGTCGTATTTTTTATGTCTGACGTTCATCCTCTTATGTTATCATATCGCATGAGTTTGCGAGGAGTTTAATCACTTCAAAGAACTACAAAAGGCCTTACATGATTCATTGTAGAAGGTTAAATTCATGGATACTACGAGATTCATTGCGAAAATCGATCTGGATTCACGTCGAATTTGCATCTTTGGAGAACGCTATGCCGTACTTCTATCGAAGATTATACTATTTGGTTTTGTAATTTTGTTTACCAGTGGGATATTGGTTCTTCGGCCGAATCCACGTGGTTACAGCAGAGCTGGTCGGTACAATGCGGGGTGCTCATTTCTAGTAGTGTGTCCGCGGAAATCCCTGAGGATAACCACGTGCGCCGCTCAGAGTTTCGTGTGCGCGGTGGATCCTTTCTAAATGAAACCTTTTACAGATTGTTCCCTCGGCGATTGTCGCGCACTAAGTTTTATCTTTGGCGAAGGTACCGAGGGTATTTATAAATCGGCGGACATCGCAGACCGTATGGTAAAAAAGTCAAGATTCATCTTTGTGCGGCTTCCGTGTTTGGTTCACGGCGGGTGGGTATTGACCAATCGGTGGCCTGGGTTTAATCAGGTATCAGCCAAATCTCCTTACAAACTTTGTGCACAAAACAATTCGTCTTCTCTGCAGATTTTGTCCAAAGGATGTCTTATCCTTGCGTACGTTTAATCATGAAATGGTGAAATACTTGGTTCTCGTTTTTTATTTAAACCTAATGATTGTTGTTAGCCGGAAGAAAAAAAATTTATTTATTCTCGTCTGATAGAGAGTATTCGTGTGTTCAACTTGTACACAGAATTTGCGGATAAATCTGAATGCCGTTTGTATATTTTACTTAAGAGCTTAATGCGAATTTTAGCTTGATTTTGTGGCCCAAAAATTTCGGATTCGCCTTTGACTAGTACGTAGGCGCGTCAGGCACGTATTTAGCGGCGACAAGTCTGCCAATATACAAAAAAAAGAGGTCGGTGATATCATAAACTTTCGGTACCTTCTCGAGCAATTTCTTTCAATATGGGCCGTTTTGCTCGGGTAACAATTAAGGTTTATGGGTATACAGACGGTCTTTGGTATCCAAAAATGCTTCTTGAGAATATCGGTAGATTGAGTCTTGTCTGAGTAGATCAAGTTTTCTATTGCAGTGAGCCTCACTGCTTTGGTTTAAGCTATTGTGTTAAGTACTTACTGTACAGGCAAACTTTCGGACCTAAAGTCTTTGGCCCAAACTGTTAATTAGTTGATTTCTTTTTGTTGTTTATCTTTGTGGTTTCCCCCTTTCTCGCGGGCTCTGTGTTCGCTCACCTCCGTCCTTTCTTCGGCGCTAGTTTGACGTTGATGCAATTTGTATGAGTCTACGTCAGAGGAAGTATTTAAGCCTGCAAGTAACTACCAAAAGACCTGGGGCCTTGGTATGTTACTCTAAGGGGGGCTAATACTTACCTGAAGTAGACTCCCTCCCATCCCAGTCCCCTGAGCGAACTCCGCCATTATGGTAGAGTCAGCTGAGAAAGGAACGATGGATGGCGTTGTGCATGTTGGGTAATAGGTCACCACGGGGGGAACCTCACCCTTTTGGGTATGGGGGATATTTAGGGGTATATTTGGAGTTCTGCATCCCCAGAGAGGATGAAATTTGCTATTGAGTCTACGTCAGGGAAGTATTAGCCCGCCCTTACTAACATACAAAAGCACCAAGGGCTTTGGTATCTGTTGATGATGTGTATTTATTTTCAACCAGTGTTTAATTGTTCAGAAATACATTCAGATTTTTGTTGTGCGAAAGTCTAATTGAAATACTTCGAAAATATTTCCCGTGTACGTCCGCAACGAAAAAAAAATGTACGTCCGCAACGGTAAAAAATTAAGAATCTTAACATAAAGAAAATGGCTGTGATTTTTATTGCTTTGCTGATTTTATTTACCTTGGTCCCTCTTTCAACAAAAACTGTATCAGTTTCCACCATTGTTCCATACACTTAGAGCGATTGCGAGCACTACACAAGTACCTCCAAGAGAAAATTTCTGTGAATACGTCCGCAACGGGGTTGTATTTTTGTGGCCTATCTACTGACCAAGATGGTTTGGGCAATAAGATTGTCCAATTTTTATACTTCTATCTCAAAGACAATTCAGATTCGCAGGGCATAATAAATCCAAATGCCTATCATTAACAAATTCTGGGTCCCCAAAGTATCTGTAAATGTAAGTCCGCAACTCCGGAAAACTGTCCCACATATGATATCACCTTTTATATCCGTCAGTAATGATTTTGTTAAAAATCCCAGTTTTTGTTGAAGTGCATAAATTTACTATAAAGCTGCTGGGACATACCCCCTACCCCCCTGGATTTACTTCCAATGCATTGGTGTACCATGCCATCATATTTGCTGTACTGCCTCATGCTCAGAGTCAGAAAAACTAAGAGTTAGGCCTAAAATGCGCAATGTTCTGCAGAAGCCACGGTTCACATTTTCAGCTTAACCCTAACCCGGACCGGGTCGTGTTGCCGACCGACAGACCAAAACTGCAACGGGGGCAATCTATTTTTTATTTTTAAGGCCCAGATGCAACGAGAGCAAAGCTTGCGTGTCAGGCATCCGGCCGTTTACCCCGGCACAGGAATCGTAGCGTAAAGCAATAAACGCCCGATTGCAACGAAAAACATCGCGTCATTTTCCGGAAGACGTCCCAGATGCCAAGAGGGAACAGCGCGGTGAGAATGCAATCAAAAAACGGGTAAGGTAAATAAATAAATAATAAAATTAAATAAATAAAATAATGGATGCGTACTGAACACTGATCTGCATGAAATTTGCGCGTAAGTTCGCCAGTCCGTGAGTGGCGCTATACGCTACATTCATAGTCTGTGCGTGGCGCTTCTTATGCTACGGCATGCTCCGTTTACGTCATGAATGCGTTTATGCATAATTAAAAAATTAGCTTATCGAAAAAAATGGATGGCGCCCTATCACCACGAACTTGAAATTGGTCTATGGGCATTTGGACACAGTGTGCACCCGCCTGATGAAAAGCATTGCGCCTCTGCGGGCAAAACCGTCCGAAATGCAGAGAAAAGCATCGCACTCATTTCACGGGGAATGACGTCCAAATGCAACGAAAAAACTCGCGTTCATGTTCCCGGAAGACGGACCAGATGCAACAAATAAAACATCGCGTCATTTTCCCGGCAGAAGGCCCAATGCAACGAAAAACATCGAGTCATTTCAGGGTAAGACGGCACAGATGCAATGATGGGCCTATGAGAGTCATTTGCGCGGCCAAAAATAGTTGTTGAAGGCCCAGATGCCGTCTATCATTGTCTATCATGCTTGAAGAATGACAATCACATGACTATTAAGGAACTATAATCGCTGTCAGAATTCTCAGGCAAGTCGAACGCCCGCAATGTATTAGGGCACAAATTAAATTGCGGTTAGGCGCACGCCACCGACCATTACAACATCGTTGTGACGTTGGCAAGAACTTATTTGTGCTCCGGGTTGGCGCATCACGCTGTGCGTACTGCAATTGCCTGAGAAATTAGGGCAGCGAATTCAGCGATTAAGACATTCACACTCATGACTGTTCATCATCACATTGCATGCCATGGGACATTGTAATTGTATGCCAGCACACATTGCCAGAGGGCTAGTGTGCGTCGCAACCGCCAGTGCAGTGTGACAGTCAGGCATACTTCGACTCACTTGCATCATCGGATATGAACCCATTCTGGATTAGCCAGACTGGCTACTGCAAACACGCGCTGTAAAAATAAATACCAGATAACAAGATAAGCACGCATCCGCACACGCCCTAAAAGACCTTGTAAATCACACACACAACTATCACTATCACTTTTTCGTAATGTAAACATTGCAAACCCAACCACCGTCGCCAGACAGCACGCATCATATGTTACTTTACAAACTGGACTTTTGATTGGATAAAAGTTGACAGATTGGAATTACAGCCAATCAAAACAGTTGTACTTCCGAACTTGGGCGATACTGATAGGTCATGAAGGTCACATCGGGTCATTCACGTTGCGACAGTGCAGTGACAGTGCAACTGTGTTGATCGGGTTTGTTATCGCAGTGTGTGTTTGCTGATGTTTTCTTCAGTGTTTATTTTCATGTATCATACTGAGACCGTGTTTGTATAAAAAAAATGGCGAGTTAACCCTGGCTTCGGTTGTTTCATACCATAATTTGGTGCCTGGCCGTTGCTGGCTGCAGTAAGTTGAAGAACCTCAGGCTCAACGTCAGAATCCGGCTCCCCCGTTACTCATGAATTCAACCAAGTTAACTTTTAACTGTGCAGAATTACTAATTCATACCCAAGTTAGGAACAAGCCAGGGGGGTAGGACCACGATCTGCTCGATTTGGCATGGTGGCTTCCAAACGGTTTGTGGAAATGCTACGTGCATTTAATATGGCATCTCCGGTTCCCGTGACATTAAAAAATTCATCTCTTAAACCTTGTTCAAAAGATTTAGTAATATCATGATAATTAAGAAAAAAAATATTCCATCAAAATCCGTCGGGGTTAGTGGATTAACCCCGCTGCAAAATAGTGTATTTTTCTTAATATAGTTTAAATATCGTGACCAGGCCTAGTCTTTAGTAAGTATGGGTTGTTGGAACAGCGATATGCGTAAGAGCGGCCCTCCTACGGTTAAAGTCTTTGAAACAGGACTAGCACCCGGAAGTTGATGAAGTTGATGCCGTTTTGAATTTGCCGTTGCTGTTAGTTTGGGATGTCCTACCCCCCCTGGAACAAGCAGACACCTTGCCGTTGGTGGTGACATTCAGGCTATTTCAAACTTGAGTATATTTTTTTTTGTGGTGTTGCTTGCTAGGGTCATAATTCGGCACTGTCCTCAAATAGCCCCGAAAATGGCCCGGACAATATGAAAGGCCCCCGAGATTACTGAAAATAATATTGGCCGTAAAGCGTGTTTAGAATTGAAACCCAGTCGTTTGCGATTTTCGTTTTGTTAATAAATTGAAAAAAATACCATTTTATTCAGTTAAAAAATATAAACTAATATGGCCTAAAGTTAAAATAGGTTTACAAATTTAATCGTTTAACTATGGCCTATAAATTAATACTAATAAATCTGTTAATAGGGATCATCCCGGGGGGACTATATTATAATAAATAAAGTGGTTAATTGAATGCGTCTTCTCGCTTAGTAATTTCCTTTAATCCGTTGTAATAATACATAATAATAAATTGGTACTTGGGCCCTTAATAATAATAAAAAGTGGTCACTGAATGCGTCTTCTCGCTTAGCAATTTCCCTGTATTCCGTTTACATGGTAGGCTATATGTCTGGTAAAGCAAGTGTATTGCACCTTTATTCTGTTTTATTTGAAACTATGAAAAGCGGGACTTATAATATTCCGTTTGCGCTCGATCATTTCTCATTTGCAAAACTAGGCACTTTTCAAATAATGCACAAAATAACACTTTACTTTGAAAATAAAACACGCGCCCAGAAGCAAAAGACCCGTCGGAACTAGTAGACCCGTCGGAACAAATAGACCCGTCAACCACTTCTTGCTTAACCTTCTACCCCCAAAACTACTAACCCCTCTTTTGCTGGCTTAAATAGCCCAAAAGAAATCCCCTTTCTCGGTCCCTCCGGGACCAAAGCTAACATTAACTTGATGAAATCCGTTAATAAACAAAGTTCGTCAAATCTAATACATATCCTCAAATAGTCCCGTTTCAATGGAACTTTTGTATACAGACGGGGGCTAGTGGGGATATGTATAAGAGTGATGACTCTTTTTCAAACCATGTTTTCAATAGCACTATTGTAGATTGATAAGATCAGTTAATAAACAAAAGTCGGTCACTCTATTACAATATCTCAAATAGCCACGTCAATGAAAATTGTGTTTTTGTACACAAAGGGGTTTTGAGGATATGTATAAGAGTGATGTCAACATCCAACAATCTTATACATATCCTCAAATAGCCCCGTTTTTCATGGGACTTTTGTACCAGACGGGGCTATTGAGGATCTGTTATAGTGACGTACTTTCTCAAGGTTAATACTACCGCCCCGGGGGGGCTAAAAAGGGGGATTTCTTTGGGGGCTTTATATAATAGCAAAAGCGGGGCATGGTATGTTTTGGGGGGAAAGAAGGTTAAGGAAGAAGATAAAGAGGGTCTAGTTGTACGACGGGCATACTATTTGTACTGACGGGCTTATCCGTACAGAAGGTTTATTGATTGATTTGTTAAGACTGGGTTGTTGATTTATTGCGTTCTTAACGGAATAGAGGGCATTATATTTATATTTTTTCCCATTATATTATTTATTAACGTAGCACTCGGGATAAAGCCCACCCTCCAAAACGGAAGATTTTACTTCAAATAGGGGGGGCTATAACCGGAGAGGGGCTAGAAGTTGGGAGCAAAACATCAGATACAAAATTACAATAATATCATTAAAGAGCAGATTATTCACCAGATAACCATTTTATGTTATACTTTAGATTGTAGAAACCCCTGATCACCACCTTCGGCCCTCTTGTCTCTTACTCGTGCTTTTTCCTCTCTTTCATCTTCCGATAATTCAAAACATTAAAAATAAAAGTTCAAATCCCATCATATCAAAGTTAATTATAGCACAAGCCATCCAATGCATTGGGCCCTACCTTGATGGCTCTATATTGTTTCAGGAATCTAAATTCCATCTGGTGTATACCCAGAGGGTGTTTTGAGTCAATCCCACAAAGCATCAGTTTTGGGAAATTTACCTCATTGGGTGTCAGTGACACATTAAAAATACTTATTTCTTAACACATAAAAACCCGACTTCAATGTAATTGTAACCCACAAAAGCCGTTAGTAGTACGTAGGGAATTTTTTGCATGATTTATGAAAATTTGTGGTTCTTAAACTTTTGGAACACGTTTATTCCCTAAGTACTGACATGTGTGTAGTACAGGGTGGTATAGACACATGCTTGCATCAGGATTCGATTCAAAAACACCTCTGACTTATCCTGAGTATATGCCTAGCTTCCTGTGTATTTTCTTAAAAGGGGGTGGGTTTATAACCGAAGGTGGGCTTATACCGAGTGGCTACGGTTATAAGTTCAATGTTTAAATTTGTTGAAAGACATGTTGGTACTTCTTTATTAAAGTTATTTATCATTTTTAACGGAATAAAGGGCATTATAAATTTAATTATTATTATTTTGTGTTATAGTTAATTGTTTAAATTTGTGTCAACCAATGTATGTTATATCTATTATTTCAGATAATTATGAATTTTTAGTTTAGCGGAATATAAAGGGCATTATTATAATTTTGGCCATATTATTATTATTGTTTACATAGTTAAATTTTAACTTTGTGTTGAATAGCTTTATTTTATAAGATTATTTATAATTCTTAACGAATGAGGGATTAATTAGATTCCATATTATTATTAATAGTTCAATTTTAATTGTGTAAGGAATGTTTGAACTTTAATTAGGAATTTTATAATTTTAAAGGAATATAAAAAAGGGCATTATATAAAATTTGCCATTATTATTATTTATTTGTTTTTAGTTAATTGTTAAATTTGGGAAACAAATTGTATTTGTATTATATCTTATAAGATATATTACTTTAGTAAGTCGAATGTTATTCTAACGGAATAAAGGACATTATATAATTTTTGGCAATTATTATTATTGTTGTGTTACTAGTACAATGTTTAATTTGTGAAAAGAAAGAATTGCTTGTATTTTATATTTTAATTAAGGATTTCATAATTTTAACGAATCAAAGGGCATTATATTTTTATCAGTACAAATTATTATTATTATGCTTGTTATCTTATTATATTTCATTTATTATTAGTATATGTTATTTAGTATTTAAATCATCAGGTAAGACACCGCCCACTGGGAGTGCGTTGACACATATCTTGCCACTTTTCAACTGCGCGTAAGACAGAATCCTGCACGGCGCGCAGTAAAGTGCGGTTAGCATCTGACGTGTATTTTTTTTTACCAAGTAGGGGGGGCTTTTTTAAGTGTGTTAATGATACGGGGCTATTTGAGGACATTGCCAATAATTCCTGGTAAAACTATTAAATTCCAAATTAACACCCTTAATTGGGTGCAATTAGTTATTGTGCTCTGTTCATGACATGCCAAAGAAAGGCCACCATTGTGTTGACAAATCCTGGTCATTGTATTCCCTGTTTACTCTTGCACGCCAAACTATTGATTATCTTGCACAAGCACACCGCCAGCTTTCAGTGAGCCACAATAGTTCAGTTTTGCAGTTGCCACAGATGGTGGTCACAAGTTTTGAAGCTAATCCTGTGCTGGAAAAGGAAGTCAGTTTTAAGGACACATTTTTTACTATAAACTTTGTTATTTATAGTCCTAGTTAAGTAAGCAACCTCTCCACTACTACAAATTATATATCTTTCCAACCAACATGATTTTGAATGTTTGTTGATAAATTTTTATTTTTTCTGATCGTTCAACATAACCAAGTCAAGTGGCTAAAGCCTCGAGAATGAGGATCACACATTCGATCTTTGGGTGTACCTCAAAGGTCCGTTTCATACTTCAATGCTATGCAATCCTTCCTCCAAAATCGTTTATCCGCAATGTGCACACCAAATTGGCCGCAACAATCATTAAGTCATTGTCGTTGACCAGTGACTCAATGATTCCACTGACATGATGGTCATTTTGCTATGTATGCCAAGTGTTGGGGAGGTTTTGGGTTTGGGGAGGGGGTTGGGTGTTGCGGGGTGTGGGGGAGGGTGTTGGGGGAGGGGTGGGTGTGGGGGGGGTGGGGGGAATGGGGGTTGAGGGGGTGTGGGTGTTTGGGAGGGGGGTGTTGGGGAGGGGGTGGGGTTTTGGGGGAGGGGGATGTTGGTTGGCAGGGTGTTGGGAGGGGGTGTAGTGGGGGTGGCATGTTTTGTGGAGGGGGTGTGGGAAGGGGGCTTGCGGGAGGGGGATGGGAGTGTTATGGGGTGTTGGGGGTGGGGTGTTTATTTTTGGTTTTTGGGGTGTTTTGGGTGTTGGGGATGGGGGGCCAGGGTGTTGCGGGGGTTGTTGACTTGGGTGAGGGGAGCATGGAGTGGCGGGTTTTGGGGTGTTGGGGAAGAGGGGGAGGCGGGGTATGTTACGGGATAGATATACTGTGGTGGGGGGTGGGGTGTATGCGGGTGATGAGGGGTTGTTCCCTTTTAAGGAAGGGGTGTTGTGAGGGTGGGGTGTTGCAGAGTGTGGGGAGGGGGGTGAGGGGTGTTGGGAGTTGGGGCGTTTAGGGGGGGTGTATGTTTTGGGGGGAGGGGTGTTGGGAGGGGCGGGGAGGAGGTTTTGTATTTGTATGTGCATTGTGCATGTTAGTGAGGCGCGGAATTTGCGCGGGGACATATTTACACATCGCGTAATACGAGTTCGCCTTGTTAACCAGCCGTGTGCAGTGCACGGCTGCTGGTTTTGTATTTGATCGGTTTTCTTCTTACTTCTTTTCTTCTTCTTCTTCTGGCACAACACGTCGATATGTTCCTAGTGCTAAACGCCTTGGGCCAACAATTTAAGCCAAATTCAATCCAGAGGACCAGTTGACACAGCCTTCAAATGGGGTGTACACAGATTGGGTTCAAGGAATTTGAAGAGAAATATTAATTTTTTGGCTGCAAAAAGCTTCTAGAAAATCATTCATCCCGCAATTCAAGAGCTATAAGCACAAAAATGGGTACTACGAGGACCCCTGAATATGCCTTCATATTGGGTGACAACGATAGTGTTTCAATGTCACCTGGGCAGAGATAGGGGAATGTTGGCAAAAATCGGGCCGGGGGGTACGGTTTTCGCTCGCCTCGATCGCCTGTATTACGCTATATGAATGCACCCTAACCTGGGTCTGCAAAAGCCAGAATTTCTTTAGCTGGTAAAGCCGTACTTCTATTTCGAAAGAAAAGAAAAGGTTTAAATCGACTTACATGAGGATTTTAAAACTATCGATATAGGAGATATTAGGAATGGTTCTAACTCTTAAACGCTACACGTAGTAGGAGTCAAACTCCTCAGCTTCACATAATATAGTCCTGTACTGTAGGGTAAGGGGGTTTATATTTTAATTGCAGCGCTCCCTTTCAATTCCTTCCCCGGTAAAAAGTAAACCCATTGGGTTGTTGAAACCGCAATTTAAAGTATAGGTCTGGCGAGTCCTGGCAAATTCACGTCAAAAACAAAATAAATTCTTTTTACTCGTTGATGAATGCAAAAAAAAATCGTCTTCAGTGCGGTTACATTTCCCGGGGAGGTTTCAATTAGATGGCTTATGTATGGCGGTTCTATGTTTTTCTCCTTAGTCACGAAAAGCGAAATATAAAAACAAGAAAGATATTAAAGTGATTTGTAGGTTAGCATGTTATAAATAAGATTTACCACTCTTATTAATGTAAAAAAAAAATAAAAAAAATTTTATTCTTTTTAATGAAAAAGACAAAAATACGGAATGGTCTTCTGATTGGTAGATGGTCCTTACTGTTATGGTGCATTTATAAATTACATACAAGTTAATGAGTCAGTCAAGGGTGTCCACAGGTCAATTTCAAAATGCTCGATTGATTGAGCTGAAATTTTGCTGGAAATGATCCTTATGAACAATCCTAAACATGTTGCAAATATTTTAGAGCAAAGGTCATAAGAGGTCAAAGGTCATTTTTTTCAAAATCCTCCGATTGAGTGAAATTAAACTGAAATGATCCTTATATGAATCTTAAAGATGTGAAATATTTTCGGAGAGATACAACGGTATTAGGAAGTATTCGAAGGGTCAATTTTCCAAAATGCTCCGATTGAGGCTGAAATTTTAAATGAAATGATCTTTATGATATTTAAAATATTTTTTAAATATTTTGGGATCAAAGGTTGCATTAAGATGTCAAAGATCAAATTTCAAATGCTCCAATGAAGTAACAAATTGTTTAACTGAAAATGATCCTTATGACATCCTAACATGTGAAATATTTTTGAGATCAAAAGGTCATAAAGAGGTCAAAGGTCATTTTTTTTCAAAATTCATTCCAATTGAGCTGATATTAAACTGAAATGATCCGGATGACATTCTAGTTAATCATGTTGAAAAGAGTTTTGAGAACAACGTCATTAAGATGGTCAAAGGTCAAATTTAAAAATGTACTAATGGACAGAAATTAATATGATCCTTTATGCCAATCCAATATGTTTAAATATTTTCGCGAGCGAAGGTCGTTTAGGGTCAAAGGTCCTACTCGACTGTGCTCAGATCTGTCTACAGACTAGTATGGTGGGTTCCGAAGCATAGGCTTAAGTTTTTTTTCGAAGCTGGGGCGAGGTTTCGAAGCTGGGGTTAGTTTTAGGCTTGGGATTGAGTCTATCCGGGTGGTTTTGTGGTCTTTGACAACAGCTATATCTAGTTTAAATCGTTTTTGAGGAAAAAAAATTTTACATTTTGTGTGTTTAATGAAAAATTAAGGATAAAGAATTTTTTTATTTAGGAGTGGGCTTATATGGAGGGCCAAAATTAATTTTGTGATTTTTTTTTTTTTTTTTTTTTGTGGGCTGCCAGACCACTTGGCATTCTGTTGTGCATAGGCGTGGTACCGGGTCCCCTCAAACAAAATGCAAACACTGGTGGCAGTGCCATAAGTTTTGAACAAAAGGCTGTGACTACTTATTCTTTGTTGTAAGGTAAGATGGGACTGTAGCGAATGTTTCTGAAAAAGTTCATAAAGGTTAGAATCAATATTTTTTTAGATATGACCCCAACAATCGAGTAACCCGCAGGACCCATGCGCCATTTTAAGTTGGGGTGTAGGAAAAAGGTGGCAGGTGTTACATTTTCTTTAAAAAAATCTTTTACAAATTTTTGTTAATTTATCATTAGAACCAAGAAAGGTATTAAGCTGGTTTAGTTTTCATCTAAGAGGTAATTTATTTAGCTTTAAACTGATAACAATTTCGAGTTTGTGCGATGTGTATTTTGGAATATTGTATTGAAGAGGGCAGTTTGTCAGGGGTGGGAGGGCATACGGACTGAGGGCATACGGATGAGATTTTTAAAGTATAGGGAATTTGATATTTAGGGCCTTTTGAGTTTATTTGTACCATATCCTCTGTAACCCAGCCTGTTATTAAGATAAATAATGGCTCATTTGTTTGGTATTTATGTGGCATTCATTTTGGCCCATACAACAGTTTAAGCTATGATGATGTTAATTCTTACCTATCTTTTGCATTGCGAGGGTAAGGGTTTTTTCCTATACGATGCATGTACAAAGTTGTGTTTATATGGCGCTCAAAGTGTAAGTGGCATAACTTTTAAAGTTGTTCCTATCCCAGTGAAGGTAGCCATTTTCAGAGGAAATTTGATGAGAATTCAAATATACCACCCTTTTCTTTGTAAGAGATTGATTTTAAAAAAAGTTTTGACTGATGTTGTCCTAAAAAGGCAAAAAATTTAACTACGTTTTTGAACAACTGTAACTTCAGTAAGGCCACATATTTCATTGTTACAATTTCCCTTCTTTTGAACGGCTTATGATGTCCCCTACACATCTCAAGAAGTTTTATCAATATAAGAATTTAAGGTATAATGTTACACTATTGTTGAACTTTTTACACCAAAATTTCACTTTTCCAACCTATAGGACACTTGTGGCACCCCGATATTAATAAAAGTTGCATATTTGTCTTTCCTTTACATTTTCAGTTTACAACAATATATATGTAATTTATAGGTATCGAAAATAATTGACGACTTACTCTCATTTAAGTGTAATATTTGTAGTTTCAAGCATGTAACACATTTGGCCCCCAACTCAGGCGCTAGACCAATAAGTAATCAGGCGAAAGCAAAAATGTCATGATGCAGATCACCTCTTTGATAGACAGTAGATGCCCATCTTCAAAGAAGTCAAGATAATTGAGGGCAACCTGCAGGGGTTCAAAGGTCATCTCCGGAGTCATTGATGCATTCCTGAACATTAGAAAAAAAGTGTATTTACCTTATCGGAAACTAATGACATTGATGGCCCGAGAGTAAAATACCTATGTAAGTATGTATTCTGGTGTATGCTAAAGGACTACAAACTCCTGTCCTACATTCTTGCCGCAGCCTGTAGTTGTCTTTGGTTTTCTATCTGAGTCCAATGAGGCATGCATTGAATTTTCTGTCATGCCACAACAGAAATAACCAAAATCAGTCTTTTTATGTATTATTCACTCCAGGATGGTATTTACATGTATTTGACTAGCATAGCATTTAAATCTGTACAAAAGCCCAGTTTCTTAAAGAAGTAGGGCACACTTTTTCTGGAAATGTCCTTGTGTTCCTTTAATACTGAATATTTAGATCCTGAGTGCATTGGCAAAAACCAATGCACATGCCAACTCAGTTTGATGATAACACCACATGCCCATAGGGGCACAGGAGTCTCGTCAAAAACTGACGAAGCTGCAATTGATTAAACTATAAAGTATTGCAGACGTAAAAATAATTTCAACATACACACATATTTTGCAAAAAATCCATGCATTAGTTTCTAACGGAAAAAATTGCAATCACCACCATCAAATCATCCAAACATTGTACGTAAACCGTCTAAGACACGCGTATGCTCATTAAACATTACACGCCGTAATGACAGATTTAATCCATGAGTTTGTACAAATCATATGTCATTCTCACAAAAATTATTTATGAATTGCAGTTTAAGAGACCAGATGAGATTTCCAGAGAAAGCGCCCCTCAATTTTTTTCGAACAAGGTTTTTTGCTATTTGGAATGTACCAATGTATTGAATTCAAAAAAATCTCCTCCGGTCACTTTAAATTGTTTGTCATTTGCTTTTTGCAGTGGTAGTGTCACTGCCATGACGGTGTTCTTCATTTAGAAAACAGCGAGAACAAGACTTCAAAGTAAGTGGCAATTATTAGCCTGCACTAAGACATCCGCAGGCCTTGCATAATCATTGGCAGGCCTGCATCATGTAACTGGTAGGGCACAGGAATTGGCAGGGGTCGTGTCACTGCCTGACTGTGTTCTTCCATCTATAAACAGCAAAAAGAACAGACTTCAAAGTAAGTGTCCATTTAGCTGCAGTGCTAAGCCATCTTGCATGCTTGCCATATCATTGGCAGGCCCCTGACATTTATGTAAATGAGGGTGTCACAGGAATGTGCAGGGTAGTGTCAGCCTGACTGTGTTATTCCCTCTGAAACAGCAAGAAGAACAAGACCTTCAAAGTAAGTGGCCATACTTCCTATATCAAATGAGTTTTGAGCAAAATGTAATTGCAAATGGCTAGATTTTAATAGGTGGCAAATGGAGATTTCAAATAACAGGTGTCCCGAAAACTGTGAAAATTCTGATTTGGCCACTGGTGTTAAAGCTTTCTATTAAAAATATCCCCAATGCTGAAAGGATTAAGCTGATGAGAACTGTTTCTGGGTAAGGTAACAAAATGGGAAATTTCGAGTTTCGTACAGAAGTTTAAAGAGAAAATTCAGCTATGTTTTCTATTGAAATTAAGCATTACCGTGTGTTTTTCATTGTATTTCTGTAGCCAAATAAAAGGAATCTATTTGGGGCTCTAATTATATTAATCAAAAATGTAATATGACAGATGAGAGATTATGGATGACTTGAAATCTCTTGTGCAACTTTAAGAAAACGGCACAGTAAGGATGTTGAAAATAGTCCTGTGTGTATTGCTTTACCAGGTGAAGGACAATTGTCAGTTAGATTTCAGATCACATTACAAGTGATGTCAAACTATACCATGCAGTCCCAAGAAACAACAGGCAATTGATCTATAAATAGGGAAGTGGTATTGGTTAGGGTGTGGCACTTAAGACACCCATTTTGCACCGCTCCAGCAGTTCCTAAGAGCCCCACCGAGTCCAACACATTTTATCTCTTTCGTAGGAAGAGCCAATTACAAAAATACTAAATTCCAAAGTTGTATTTGAACTACATGTTAAGGTGAGCAGCAATTATGTGTATTTCATTGAGCGGACTGTATACTATTTTCTGGTTCGGTAAACAACCATATTTAGCCGTAGCATCGGAAACAAAAATTACTTTACAGGTGAGATGAGAAAAAAGCTTTCCAATGGTTAAAAAATTGAGATGTTTGGTGTGTGAAAGATGGGATCGAGGCTAACGATGAGTTGGTGCCCCTTTTAAACCTCCATTTGAAGCATAATTCTGTTCTTACAATGTGCTTTTGAAAAATGTCTCAAAAACAAAACTTTATCAGTGCTAAAACGAAGCTGGAAATTTCCAAACTTTAGTTCCAGACCCTATTTTGAGAGACAACATAAGTTCCCAAGCCCCCAAGTTTGAAAATCAGTTACCATTACAGCCAACCTGCCAAAAGAGTGAGGCCTGCCACCAGCCCTTTAAATACCCATGGTTCTAAACACAAGCTAAAGTTATGCTTACCGATCCGTTATCTTTTTTTGAAATTGAAGATATTTTTTTTGTTTTATAGTGACTTTAATTCTGTACACTACCTCCAAATCCTAGCTTATGCTTGTTTTGTATTTCTTTTGAAAGTTGATGAAGGAGGAAGAGCCAATATACCCACAGATCTCGCAGAGATTGCAAAACAAGAAGGCGTGTAAGTAAATTGCTCTATCAAGAACAGGAATGGATTTAAGGATGTGTAGTAAATTTAAGTTATTCTATCAAAACAAGAAGGCATGCAAGTGAAAAAAAAAATCCTCTATCAAACAAGGCAACAAGTGAAAAAAATGCTCTACCAAAATAGAAGGTACATAAGGGACTAACATTGCTCTAGCAGCCACTCACTGATGGTCATATAAGTTCGTGCTGATAAACCCACCTAGCCACCCTGGGCAGTGTGAGTCAATAAAAACCCTACATTCAGGGAAAGTTTTTTCTTCAAAGGTTAAACGTTATTTTTGCTGAGTGTTTGCCCTTGGTGGTACAGGGACTAAAAAGGGCTATCAGAAGATTTTATTGTTGTTCTTTCTGACCTTAGGGTTCAGAATCTACGTCAATTTTGCGGAGAGGGACCTAAAACTTCTGTTTGGCCGATTTTAGCCATACAAGCGGAGAGACTGACACCGAACTTATACCATAACACATTATAGCAAAGACAATTCACACAGGCAATTTCAGATGGTATCGATTTCGTCTCAACAAAAACATATCAATTTGATCCATGGTCTCTTGTGTTAAATAATTATAAGTAAAATATCTTAACAAATTAAATTCCATTGTTTTCAATCATAAAGAATCAGTTTTTATTGAAAATCCACCATATCAATGTCTCGGTTGTCATGAACATAATGAGAGATTTTGGTTTTACTCTCTAAGGGTAAATGATTTGGCACAAATACCGATCTTCAGTGTCCCCCCCCTAAATGGCGAGAAGAACCAAAGCGGAAGTTTTCTGTAAAAAAATTGAATGTAAACTTAAAATTCAATATCATCGAACTGTTTTTTCAAGCGGCATACAAAACCTGGCCATGGTTTCACTTTGGCTCCCAAGTTTTCATTGTAGGTTCAAACCATGAAATCTTGCTGAACTAGAGTAAACTGTGTTTCCTTACACCAGCTTCTTGACTTTCCTATTTGGGAAATTGGAACTTTTTTTTCCTCGTCATTTTCTTCTTTTATCTACTGGAATATATTTTATAATCCTTCAATATTCTCCCACCTTCTATTGTTTAACAATAATTTGGGTGTTACATGTTTTCCGCGCCAATACTGCTGAAGACCATGCTACCATATGAAACGATGCATCTTTTTGTTTTGGCTCAAAATCGGCCAAACAGGATTTTAAGTCCTTTTTAGCAAATGGGCATACTCTTCCTCCAAGTCCAAAATGACACCAAATTTAAAAAAAAATTCTGATAGCCTGTTTATCCTTCTTTATACCAAAAGCAACATTTGGCAAAAATAATTCTTACTATTTTAATTATTTTGTATTCTGATGTATGTTTTTTTTTTACTCAGCGTATGAAAATCATGACTCTACATCTTTACGACGCTAACTGCAAGCTGATTAAATGAATCAGAGTTAGTGTAGAAATAATAAACAATTCAGACTGTTACAGCATTAGTGGTTTAATTTGGAATGAAAAATACGAGGGTTGACAATCAGAAAGCCGTACTCAAAAAACTGGCTTTTGAGAAATTTGTGATTGTTAATATTTCTAACTAGCAAATCTATTTCATTATTCAAATGTTAAATATCTCATAAAGCGGCATATATGGTATGTAAGCAAACAATTAATATAAACTTTAGTAAACAGAACAATACAAGTTTTCATTATGAACAGCAGAATTAAAGAAATTCTTTTATTTTCTCTGAAGTGCTGAGTTACGTCCGTCTGACGGTAACTGAAAAACGGTAATCTGTGAGGTACATCTTTCAATCATGCGAGTATGATTGACCTTAGGTCAATCCGATGTTTAAGCATGTCTCCCTTTGGAATGTTTTGTAAAGAAAACTCAATAAAAGCGGGATAGGGGCTAAAAAGCTGTGCAATGTCTGCCATGTGCAAGCTGCTGAAAGCCTCAACTCATTGTTTGGCCAAATACAATTACCATCAGAGGTCGTAACTCATAGTTAAGGTTTTTCTTTCTGTTAGTAACAAAGTGTGCACCATTGAGATGTGGTGAAGTGTTTTTTTGTTTTAGTGTGCAATAGGAAGTATACTTGACATAAGGCTTCATGGTTTTAGAATCTTGGTGTACAGATTTTTTTGGGACCAAAACGTCAAAATCACAAAAGGTGGTTACTGTCCTTCTGTTTGTCAACCCTCGATATCCTGATTGATAATATACAAGAAATTTCTGTCGAAAAGGATTGTCATTAAAGGCAGACTCAGAGTTTGAAATATAACTTTTTAAATATTAATATTTGCACAAAAAATTAGACCAGGGTTAAAGATAGTCACCTAACTGGCTCAATTCCAAAGTTTCAGATGAATGGATTTGTATTTTGATGTAGCTAATATTAATAATAATGATTTATGTGTCGTATTATACCATCGGATCCTGTGTATAACAAAATTCGGATCCAGAATTTTGGTTGCAAATTGTGATTTTCCTATATGAAGGACATCGATTTGAGCTCAGCTATCCACACGTGATTAGTATGTGGACAAGCATTATTTACATCAGAAAAACATGATTTGTTGAAATTGAGGGTGTCCTTCGTTTGGAAATCTCAAAAAGTGACTGGCAATGTGGATTCTAGCTATTTGCTGATGAGTAGAGACAATTCCTCATGGATCAGTCATTCTAGCTTATTATCCATGAGGAATTTTCTTACAGGTCTGCTACAGAGTTTGTTGAAAAACAAAAGATCCATCGATGAAGGACTAATAACCCTACACAACCAATTTCTTCATGGGATCGGGAGTACCTTTGAAGTACCTGTTAAGTAGCCACAGAGTTACCATCCGCATGGGAACGACATCGCCGGCCCACAAAAAATGGGGGTAACCATCCTCCTAGGTACAAATGCAGTAGCTTAACCACTAGTCACCCCATGCGGGAGTACCTGCGTGGGTACTACCATGCAAATGAGCTTTGAGCTCTGTGTGATTATTTTAGTAATTTTATCAATTATTTAACATTTTGATCACACATGTTATATGTTTTTACATAAAATGTCATATATATGGGTTTTTTGTGATGCTCAACTCAAATATAGATATTACTAAGCTTTAAAATGATCAAAAAATTGTAAACAACAATGGAATGTTTGGTGCCCTCTATGGTCCAAAGTGCTGCCTACTAGGCAGCAGGTAGGGGAGTATCTGTGAAGGTACTCCCGAGGAGTAGCTGAAAAGGTACTCCACTACTTTTGGTTTACATGGGTACCTGTCAGTCACCTAGCAGGCAACTGCAAAGTACACTGTAGGATGGGTACTGCTAAGTAAACATAGTTGTTGTACACCCAACGTGGCTTGTGTACTTTGTAAGTATGGTACTTAGTTCTAGGTATTGCATCAATAATGCATCAAGGGGTACCCTTGGAGTAGAGCTAAGAGTTACATGGAGTAGCCTAATCTCTCTGGGTTACACCATGAGTAGGAATCTTGCTGTGTAGTTAAACCAGATGGTTTGAGAAATTCATTTTGTGATCACTCAGCCATACATGCATGCAAGCAATGACAATTTATATTCCAAGGACAAAAAGCTAATGTGTGTAAATTGACATTGGAAAGAAAAACTGTTTGTAGTTAGTAAAATCTCTAGAATGAGAAGTAGTTAATCAAGCTGAAATTATAAGAAGAGAATAGCGGAAAATAACTGACGGTATTATCAGCAAGTATTTTTGTGTTCATTAAAGCCCATAGGTGAAGGCACTGTGCCTATTATGTGTCCATCTGCTCAAACTTTGTAAATTCTTCCATACATGTAAATAGGCTTTTTATTTATTTGTTTAGTTTATGATCAGTCGAATAGTGACGTATGTTACTTACTTGGCTGTATTTGGTGCCTGGAGCCGATGGTATTTTGGTTCGTGTACTCTCTGTAAAATAGGGTAATTTCAGTATGTCAAAATAGCGCAGCCAAATTGTCCTCATGTTGGGGTTTGTCACCTGCAAATTGGTGGAGATTTTTATGCTGGTTGTCTGTAAAAGGATTTTGCTATAGACAAGCATTGACATACAACTCATAAGGGCGCACACCACCAAATACCGTCCCATTGAAATACACGCTAAATTTACTTGAAATTAAGTTCAAATTTCCACCCCACTGCATTCATATTTGATGTTTTGAAGTATTTCTATATCAAAAAAGATTAAAATTTCAAAACTCATGGTAATTTGTACCGATACAGGATTAGAATCGAGATACAGGCTTGAATAGCGCCCCACTTTTTCACCAGACACGTAAAAACCAAGCTGTAACCGAGCACGGAGTACTTCCGAAGGCCTAATTTATTTGTAGATCAAATTGATTTATTTCTGATATGCCACTATAGAACATTGTCTGCACTATTCTTAAATATTACTTTGACAACAACATATCTACCAAGCCACACCAATTTGCTTAAATCGACGGTATGTTTTTAACGGAACTACCCACCATTACACAAAATGGGGAGTGATTTAGTGGTGTGCTCCCTAAAACTGTAAAAAGTTTACTCTAACATTCTTATTATAGTTTTATTTAATGGTGAATTTCACCTTTGTTATGTATAAAATTTGACATTAGATGGAATTTGTTTTTTTGCCCGAATGTCACCCTTGTAATTCAGTAATATGTAATGATGACTTCATTCCATTAATTTACTATGAAGGATAGTGAATATTATGCCTTCAAGATTTGTTACAAACAGGCTGTGGTTCCAAGAGGGATTTGCTATGACAGCACATTTACAATATTAGAAGCCTCACTATATATTTAATTTTTCACCTTATTCCTCAGTTATGCTAGTATTATTATGATTAGTATTGTAATTTTTATTGCTATCATGGGCGTTAGGGCAAAATTGGCCTTTTTATTACGTTCTTAGGGTGAAATTTCATTTCCCCTAAACGTATCCCTTTG
>JAMKCH010015141.1:0-25570 GCA_023653785.1 Ophioderma brevispina | reverse complement strand
ATGTTGCAGTCCCAGTTCAGCCTGTCCTTGTACCAAATTCTTTGCAAAAAGCAAGGGGGTTTCGGTCCATCTCAATCAAAATTCAAGTCAGGTCAGAAGAGCGGAGACAATCCCCGCCTTTGGTGGAAACATGCACATGATAAGAAGCTTTGTTTCGACTTCAATAAGGTCGGCTGTGCCAAAAAGGCTTGCCAGTTCAAGCACATATGTGCAATCTGTTCAGACGGAGGTCACAGCGCCCATGGGTGCAAGAAGCATTAATTCTCGCTTTCTGGGTGATCAGCAATGCCCCAGGGGTCACCTGTGTGTGTGTTGCAAATACCAATCCCCTGTAAAAATTGAGAAGATGAGGGCATCATTAGATTCATATCCTGATAAAACTGCGGCAAAAATCCTTCGTGACGGGTTTACGTTTGGTTGTAAACTCGCTTATAAAGGTTCACGTCTATCTAGGGATGCTAGGAATTTGAAATCAATTGAAAACCTGAAAGTCAAGGCTTTGGAGAAAATTCAAAAAGAGGTAGAATTAGGTCGTATGGCGGGCCCTTTTTCATCTCTGCCTTTTTCAAATCTCATAGTGTCTCCGATTGGTCTTGTACCAAAGAGCGAACCCGGGAAGTATAGGTTAATCCAGCACCTATCATTTCCCGAAGGTTTGTCCATTAATGATGGCATTGACAAAGATGCCTGCACTGTTCATTATACTAACTTTGACACAGCAATTAGACTAGTTGTAAGCGCTGGGAAAGGTGCGCTAATGGCAAAAGCAGACATACGGTCAGCATTCAGACTCTTGCCATTACACCCTCATGATTTCAATTTATTAGGAATTAGACGGGAAATATTATGTAGACAAGGCACTTCCCATGGGGGCCTCCTGCTCACCGGCGCATTTTGAAAGATTTTCAACATTTCTAGAGTGGGCCACTATTCAGGCTGCTTGTTCAAATCGTGTTTGTCATTATATGGATGACTTTTTCATGTGTGGTCCGGTTAATAGCGAAGGCGTCCAATCTTGCAACGCCTTGTTGAAATCTTTTTAGAGTGTTTGCGGTGAGTTCGGGGTTCCCTTGGCTCCAGAAAAATCGGTTGGCCCTGTCACTAAAATCACTTTCTTAGGTCTGGAAATTGACTCTGTGAACCAAACTGTGTCAGTACCACATGATAAAATAGCCTCTATTAAGGCAAAAGTTGAGGGCGCTATTGCATGCCAGTACATTTCACTGCGCAATTTGCAATCTTTAATAGGTTCACTCTCATTCATTTGCAGAGCGATATCGCCGGGTAGAGCCTTCCTCCGGCGATTAATTGACCAAACATGTGGTATCAAACATTCTTGGTTCAAGATCTCACTTTCTGTCGGTACTAAAGCGGATTTAAGGATGTGGTTAATTTTCCTCCAAGAGTTCAACGGTATTTCCATCATTCCGGACCAAGCATGGTTTTGGGAGGATGATCTTCAATTGTTCACGGATGCATGCAAATCTATTGGCTTTGGGGGGTATTTTGGGGGCAAATGGTTTCAGGCTCGCTGGCCAGCATCATGTAAAAATCGTTCAATTGCATGGTTAGAGCTCTTTCCAATTGTCGTTGCAATTGTTCTTTGGGGTAGCAAGTTAAAAGGGAAGCGCATTATCTTGAGATCTGATAATTTGAGTGTAGTCAATATTTTGAACAAGCAAACATCTCGTTGCCCGTCAATCATGAAGTTAATGCGTTTCTTTATTCTGCAATGCTTGAAAGATAACATCGCCTTTCGCGCTAAACACATCCCAGGCAAATGTAACCAAATTGCTGATGCTCTTTCACGCTTTCAGGTAGAACGTTTCAGAGGAGCTGCTCCACAGGCAGATGCGAAGGAGTCCTTAGTTCCGCAGTTTCTTTGGGAACTTTAGTGGCAGAAACAACGAATTTATTAGAGGCCTCAATCGCAAAAAACACAAAAGATGCTTGTACTAGGGCTATTGTTAAATTTGACAAGTTCAGACATGATTTTGGTTTAGGTTCAAACTGGCCAGTTGTATCTTCTCACCAAGTAGCTTTTATCGCTTACCTCTCAAAAAGTAAGTGTGCTCACTCATCGATTTGTTTGCATTTGTCGTCCATTGCCTTTGTTCATAAGATAAATAGTTGGGAAGATCCAACTAGAAGCTTTATAATTAAAAAGTTAAGGGAAGGCAGCAGACGCCTAAATCAGAGTCAAGACAAGAGGCGTCCGGTCACTTATCCAATTTTTCAGAAGTTAGTGTTAGTTTTGCCTATCATTTGTAAATCATCTTACGAGGCAACTTTATTCAGGGCAGTATTTTTATTGGCTTACTTTGGTTTTCTGAGGGTTAGTGAATATGCATGTGAAAGTAAATCAAGTGATATTTCACATGTTCTACTGCACTCTGATGTTAGTTTCCCAGACGATAATCACATGATTATCTGCATCCGCTTTTCGAAAACAGATCAGAGGGGTATTTCATCTTCAATATGCATTGAAGGTTCCCTCGCCGGGGCTTATTGTCCAATTTTGGCAATGAAAGAATTTCTTGCTATAAGACCGGAAGGTGCGGGTGCCTTATTTGTTCATTTTGATTCAGCGCCTCTTACCAAGTTTCAAGTATGTAAGGTCCCTAGATTAGATTCAGTAGGCCTGCCACCAGAATTTTATTCACCTCATAGTTTTAGAATAGGGGCTGCCCCTTCAGCCGCAATGAAAGGCATTTCAGATGATTCAATCAAAACAATGGGTCGGTGGAAATGAGGAGCCTTCAAGTCATATATTAGGCAAAATTGTCTGATTTCCATAATTTAGTACCTTAAAAACAACATCAACAACAAAAATTAGGCCGTAGCATCGCCAATTTTTAATTTAAACAATAAAATGCGTACCATTTTCCATTCAGACTTTTAAATTATAGATGTTTTGTCAATGTTGTGCCATTCTTGCTAAAGCTACTGGAGGATTTTCTTGTAGTATAGTTGGAAGGCGCATTTTTTTTCGAAAGTCTGCCCGAGTGATAAATTCGTGAATTATGTAATTCCTGTTTATGTTTACATGCGTTTTATAATTTTATTTTGTAGTCTTATTTGCATCCAATTTAAATCTAGGTGAACTACTTCATTGTACATTTTCAATCATTAAAAGTATACTTTATTTAAATCTCTACAGCTTTTCAATTTTAATGTGATGCCAGCCTTATTATTCACGAGTGTTTTTTTTTCTAGTTAAATAATTTGGTAGGCGCGACCCCTTTTGTGCATTATGGGTTAATTGGGTTATTTAATCTCATCCTAGTGTTTAAGCATATAGCGTTAAGAGTTCTTTTTCTTTGGTGTTCAGAAAGTATTGTACCAGCCTTAATATATTTACACGATTTTTTTCATGTAGTATAGTGGGGTAGGTACAGTCTTTACCTTAGGCGTGATCTCAATAAGGGAGGTATTATTAACCCTTTCACATAGCTGTTTGAAATTCTTTTTATGTCCAAATCAGATTATAACAATGATTATCGTCGGCGACGCAGTTTTGACAACTGATTTGGTTTTTATTGTCCACTAACTTCATTCTGGGTATTTTTTTACAAAATTTCTTTGCGGGCAAATGTGACAAGGTTCCCGCTATGGTTGATTTCTTGTAGAGATGATAGCTCTTGCATTACCATCCTTAATCTCAGTTGTCAAAATGGTGTCGCCACTGCTTCAAATTGTTATAAAGGGCAATTTGCATGGGGTCTAACAGTTGTGTTCAATTGTATCTCAACAAACCATAAGTCCAAGAAAGAACCACTCACCTGGCTCGTTTTTCTTTTATCCTTTTCAGATCAGATGGTAACCTGGATCGTTGGGGATTCAATCATTCGCCGAACAGGAGAGGACAACACTCAGCTCTGTGGTGGTGACACTGTGCTATGGAATGGCTTAGGTGGAGCCCGAATACCAAATCTGTGTAAAAGACTCAGTAGGTATAGCTATCGCCACCATGCAGTACCCAACCACAATTGTAATTACTATTGGGACTAATGACATTTTTGCTAGCCCATTGGGCGTTACTAGGGTCAGGCTCCTTGAAGAATTGGCAAGTATTCGTAATTTATTTCCCAACTCTAGACTTGTTTGGTCTGATATTTTACCCAGATTGATTTACAAGAGAGAAACCATTAAGGGAGCAGGTAGAAGATGTACTAGGGATTTGAACAAAATTGCAACGCGTTGCGACATTTCGGCAACGCGTTGCGACATTTCAGCAACGCGTTGCTGTGTCGGCCAATCAAAATCATGAATTTCTGTCACGTATTTCAAAAATAGCCCCACAACGCGTTGCTAGATACTTTGCAACGCGTTGCGAACCTTCACAACGCGTTGCGAACCTTCACAACGCGTTGCTAAGGTTTACAAGCCATAAGGGTCATAACGTATTGCCGCAATGCGTTGTGAGAAAGTCACAACGCATTGCGTCATTTCGGCAACGCGTTGCGACATTTCGGCAACGCGTTGCAACATTTCGGCAACGCGTTGCGACATTTCAGCAACGCGTTGCGGTGTCGGCCAATCAAAATCATGAATTTCTGTGACGTATTTCAAAAATATAAATCTCACAACGCGTTGCAACCTTCACAACGCGTTGCAAACCTTCACAACGCGTTGCAGCAATACGTTATGACCCTTATTGCCTTCACAACGCGTTGTGAAGTTTACAATGCGTTGTGAAGCTCGCAACGCGTTGTGATGGCTTGCAACGCGTTGTGAAAGCCATAAGGGTCATAACGTATTGCCGCAACGCGTTGTGGATCTATTTTTTTAAATACGTCACAGAAATTCTTGAATTTTATTGGCTGACGCCGCAACGCGTTGCCGAAATGTCGCAACGCGTTGCAACTTTCTCACAACGCGTTGCGGCAATACGTTATGACCCTTATGGCTTGTTAACCTTAGCAACGCGTTGTGAAGCTTGCAACGCGTTGTGAAGCTCGCAACGCGTTGTGAAGGTTCGCAACGCGTTGCAAAGTATCTAGCAACGTGTTGTGGGGCTATTTTTTGAAATACGTCACAGAAATTCATGATTTTGATTGGCCGACACAGCAACGCGTTGCTGAAATGTCGCAACGCGTTGCCGAAATGTCGCAACGCGTTGCTACTTTCTCGCAACGCGTTGCAGCAATACATTATGGCCTTTATGGCTTGCCATATATGTGCGTATCTCACATACTCGCATGAATTTGGGCACCATCCATTGTCTATAATTAATCCGGGTTCCTGATTGCGTGTGTACCTTGTTTGGAATAAACTTTCCTGCGCATGACTGATGCGTTGTAGCATTTTTTGGTTTCCTTTCCATTCTTTCTGTCTGGAGCTAATTTACAGTTATTTACACATATCCAGCTGACAGCTAAATTTTGAGAAAATATCTCTAATCTTTGAGAAAATACCTCAAAATTGATACTACGATTGAATAGAATTAATACTACATAATAAATAGTGGTGCTTATTTTCTTGCCATCATCTTCTTCAAAGTACCCATATTATGCATCAATTCCATTGCTCCCATGTAAAAAACAAACATTCGAATAGCGAACCTCTTTTGGAAATTTGAAATTCGGACGAACGAACATGGATTGGTTTCGGAAGACCGAACCTTTTTCAATATTCGGAAATAACGAACCTTTTTTGAGATTCGGGAATGCGAACCCCTTTTAAGATTCGGAAATAACGAACCCTTTAAGTTCGGAATGCGAAGCCTTTTAAGATTACGGAATAGCGAACCCTTTAAGATTCGGAATAGCAACCCTTTTTAAGATCGGAATATCGAACCTTCGGAAAACGAACATTCGGAATAACGAACTTCGGAATATCGAGATTACCCCAGTTGATGACTTCTGTTTGGAATACTCTTATAGTGGTGCTTTTAATTCATGACTTTTATTAATATCATTATTATGTAACAAAAAACATAAGCAAAATGAGTTGAGGAGAGAATGAGCTGAGGCTTCTAAAGTAGGTGAAAATCTATCTGAAAACCCTATTTTGGTATTACAAAAAAATATTATCCAAAAGGTGATGCTAAGGCATGATAAGGCAAATGGTTGTTCCCGGCAGGCGGAGTCTGCCCATCTCTTTTCTGTCATTGGCGTTGGGCAAGACTCTCTCCTATACTTGTTTGCTGTGGGGGGTTTGCCACTCCCTCCCGACACAGCGAGTCTGTATCAAAAGTTAAAAGATAATGCAAAAATATGGATGTTTTAAAATGAAGTTGTTACCACACAATGACATTGAGAATTCCAACCACACAGTTTTTGTAAACCATAGTTGGAAGAAAGAAATGGACTTTCTTTTTAGTGGAAAAGCTTTTATCTTTTTAATTAAAAGGGAAAGATCTGAAATTCCCATCAAAATTCCGGAGTGGACATTTTCTCAAATTTTTTAAAGATACAGCATGTCATTGCCAAAGCCATTGCAAAAATATTGTTATTTGCACCTCTCGTGGCGGATGTAAGATCAGCAAGGGTCAGCAGTTGCTGACAGGGACCCCTAAATATTGCTCTCAGGGCTTCAGGAAACCCCCATGTCACATAAAGTGCGACAGTGCGTAGTTCACATCGGCTAAAAGGGCCCCACCCTTAGCGTGACAGGACTTTTCCTTAAATCCACCTCTGGCACCTCTTGGGACAAGCATTGTTGAGATACATCCATGCGTTCAGTTTTCAGTTAAGGAATACACATTATATTAAAAAAGACAAATGGCCAGAAAAAAAATGACCATAATGAAAGGACCCGTACTGACATCACTTCACGAGTTTGAAAAACAATTTGGATGTGTAATTCTGTAAAACAGTAAAACACGGAAGAGTTCTGGGGTGAGGTGGGCAGGTTTGTGGCAATTTCTGGAACAGAAAGCCAAGGTGTTCCAAGCCCTGACAGAATAATTTAGTGTATCTAGCATGTTTTGTGACACATTCAAAAAGCTTCAGGACTGGATTACAAGGCATTTTGTACTTAGGCTGTAGTAAGATATTGATCTGGCACGTGAAAAGATGGATTAGCGGGATAGCACATATACAATAGCAATGGTGTGAGCTGATGACAAACATGCTTTTCAAGTGTGGTACTATGCTGGCAGTAAATCCAAAACTGTTTATATAAGATAGAGAGGCAAAACGTACGTAATCTTTAGAAATTCACCCTCGGATCGCCAGTTTTGCGGACCACAAAGAAAACATAGAGTACCAACAATAGAAAGCAATGGCGGCCTCCGCTTATTCCACATACTGTGGGGCCCCGCTTTGAATATCCACTAATCGGTAGTGATACAATAATGTATGTGTTAGAGGTGGCCAGGTGTAATAATAACGTACCTGGATCATTGTGATTAGATACTCTCTGTTTCATAATGCCAATGCGCGGATTAGGTGGAAAAAGATGTATTCATTGAGGCGGTTTATTTAAATCCAGACGACTGAGTGTCATTCATTCGTTGTGTGGGCCATGGGTAGGACAAAATTTTTTAACCACCCAATAGCACACAACATCCAACAATGTATTTTGGCGGATTGTTGTATCGAAGTACATATGTGTGTTAACAAGCCACCCAAACTGATAATTATTCCGTGGCAATATTTCAAAATGTCAGCGCCCAGCACGGGACGAAACGGATGGTTTTGAATGCGTTTCACCCCCTTGGTAATATCAGCATCCTTGTTCCAGAAAAGAACTTGCCACAAAATGCCACCTCCTCCTGGAAACTCTTCCTGTTTTTTAATTTTTTTTTTCAAATGTAAACATCCAATTGTTTTCAAAACCTCGTGGAAGTGATTTCAGCAGTAAGGTCTTGTCATTATGTCAATGTTTCATGCCATTAGGTCCCTTTAACAGGGCGATTTTTCTGAGGATGCATACTTTTTCTAAATTTGCACTTGATTTGCCACAATAGAGAATGTTGTATATGTGTAATGGACAATCAGAAGTAGAAAAAAAACAAAAACTTAATTGAACTTGTCGCTGTCTTGTTCTAATGGGTCCTAGAGAAGCTTGGAATTTGTTGATTTGATTACAGAATCCATACAACTAGTGACATGAAGTAAAGAGTAATAATCAAAACAAAAAAAACAAATCGGAAATCTATGGTAAATTAAACAAGTAACCTTAAAAATAAATATTTTGAAGTATGTAATATAGGTTATTCTTATCATTATTAAAGCCATTTCAGGTCAAGTCTAGGTGATTGCCATAAAAATGAAGACATTGCTTTTTTGCTCATTTGATGCAAAATTAAAATGGCCTTCCTAGTTTTCTTCTGAACAATTTGGCAGTTGTATTTCTTTAGTGTTTGAAACCTTCTCCCATGTGGTGGAGTTCATCTAAAATTGGCTTAATATATTGCTAGCCTTTTTATCATAAGTGTGTTTTAACACCGATCTCTTGGATTAAATCTTTTTAAAAAAAATCCATCCTTGTTCACATGTGATATTGAACCCCGTTGAAATGAAAGCACTATAAATGATGGTTTTAACCATATTAAAAGCTTACTGAGCAATTTTAGTCAAAGGGCTTTGCACTCTAGTCATGTCATTCTGATTTTGGTACCTGGGGTCCGATCCCCAACACGTACTTACGACATTGGTAGCCTACCTTTATAATAAGTACTGCGTTACTTCACTACTAAGTGACCTCATTACTTGCGTTCCCGAAACTCGTTCGGAGCTACCTGACAACTAAAAAGTCCGACTGAGGTCTACGTCGATACTAGTTGTGACTTAGGTACACAACTATTGTGTTCCACGCGTTCCCCAAACTGACACTTAATGCAGTTGTGAACTAAGTCCGACCAAAAGTTACGCACAAAACTACGTCTACTCGGGGGTAGACTTAACACACACGTAAGCTATTAAGCAAGCTTAAGCAACAATTTCATTTCATCGAGGAGGAAGAAATGGATCCCCAAATACATATTCAAGATTATAAAAAAAAAACAATGGAGGAGGTTTTGAAGACTACAGGCCTACACCACATTTGATATAGGCCAACTATACGAGCTATATGACATATGGAACACCCTCTTAAAGGTACTGAAATAGTAGAGTAGATTCCTAGAACGGTTATGTATGAAAACCCTGGGGAAAGTAAATAATAAATACTCATGATAATAATTAAAATATGACTAAATACACTATCGTCTAAGTTATTGTATTCCTCTTAATAACGAAACTATAGTCTATTTATCATGTTTATACCATAACTTGAAATTGGCATCAAGCTTGTTAAACACATTGTTTTTTTAAATTATACTTAAGTTAAAAGTATGGTTTAAAGGTAAAGATTTTTTTAATTCTTGGTGATTGTATTTTTGTATCAGAATTTTTATCTGCAGTAACATTTTTGGAATTTTGAGAATGGGTCAAGTTTTCAAATTTGTTTTCTGTATCCGGAAAAATATAACGCTTTTATGTTAAACGTGTGCACAATCACTTTTCGGACGCATCGCATTATTAAAAAATCCTGTTTTTTAATGATCTTCTTCTTAATATGATCTTCTTCTTCGTGTTCTTCTTTTTCTTTTTCTTCTTCTTCATGATCATCTTCTTCTAACCAAATGGAGACATTAAAACTAATAAACTGTAAAAGAACTTTGTATATATACAGAGTGTGTCAAAGGGAACCTTATCCAAATATAACAGCAAAATGAGAGAAAATTAACGAACATTTGAGAATGTTGAGAATTTCCCCAAAACGATGCAGAACCAAATACCTTTGCTCATCCCTTATTGTTTTACCTTGGATAGCTGTGATTATTTTAAGGTGCATTTAAAAAAAAGTTATAATATGTTTGTCAACTCTATAAAAAAGAAACCGATTTAATCTTCACTTTTAAAATATTTTAACGTCATTAACATATTTCACTTCGTTATTGCTTCGAGCAATATACCCAATAAAGAGTGGTCTAAAATAAGGATAGGAAAAAGGCTTTAAAATTAACAGAGCGGTCGGAAACCTATTATGGGCTATGCTGGTACGAACACCAATACACTGATAACCTCTTTATATAGGCCCGGTCGTCCGAGTAATAATGCCTGTCCTAGTTAGTACCACTGACCTTTTCATACATTTCACTACGCGAAAAGAACAATAGCGGAACACTATCACGCATACTCGCATACATTACACCCACAAATACTCCCAATCGTTTAATCGATAGGTTTGGAGTAGAGTAGTCTTAGAATGTTCGTAACTCTTGATGCGTTTCACCAGCTGAGAACCGTCTAAGCAGGAGTTTGGGGAACAGACGTAAGTCGCAACTAATAGAAATCTTAGCTTGTGCTGAACATGACTTGCCACACAACTTACGCATCAACTTTGGGGAACGAACCCCTGGTCTGTCAAAAATGACTTTTTAAACAGAATATGTTATTATTTTTATGTTTTTCAAGAATAAAAACAACCTATTTATGCAGCCATTAATGGTAATTGTATACTACCCTTCTTAATCCTTCACGCTAGTTCACCTTTGGGCTTGCACTAGTGAGTCAATAATTCACCTTATATCCAAATTTTATATTGAAACAAACCATGATTTATCTTCAAGTCATATTTTGCAAGGTCAAGATACAATGTGGTTTTGTAAACTATTAAATAGGCAGTGATCAAACCAGGCAAAGTTGTTTAATCACCAGGCCATAATTAAAATAAGGCGAGCAATAACTATCACCCCAAAAATAAAATCAGCAAAGATCCATAATGTCTTGAATTTTTATTGACTCTTCACAATTTGCCATTTGCAAGTAGAGCTTCGATTTGACATTAGAATACATTTGGGTACCTTTGACATTCCATGTATTCACCTCTTGTGAGGTCATTGGTTTTGTTTAGGGGGAATCGAACCCGATTGAACTATTGCGTAAATGCATTTATATCGCTGCTACTTCAAGGGCCTCCCTGCAAAAAAGGCAAAACCGTGCAAAGAGCTAGAACCCAAAGGTTCGACATGGTATCTATAATCAGAAACAATCCTTAAGAGGGTAGTAAACTCCCTTGGATGGCTGCATTGGAAGAGTAATATGCTTTAAAATTGAGCAAGTCTTGGGAATACCTATCAGTACAATCTATGCATCAGACGATTAACTTTCAATCTGTACATACTGGCTTTAAATTATTCCGAAGTCTCAAGAAAAGCATGCCAAATTTTGAATTCCTGCCGACTTCTACACACTAGCACTGTTCAAAGGAAAGTTTAAAAAGAATGAATAGTGAATAAAGAAATAATCATCAAGTCTCACTTAAATACGTGTACTATTTTACAGGAATGAGTGAGCTTGCTACACTTTAAATGTACTGATATGTTAAAAGAGGTATAGATCAAGGTTGTGAATTCTTCTGATGCTGCCACATCACTTAGTAGGAATTATTTTGCTCTCTTATTTTGTGCACACAACACATGTAAGTTCAGCGCCATCGATGTAAGGACTGCATGGAAGTGACCCATCATTGCATCTTGACTCTACTGCGTAGAACAGCATACCAGCTCCGTCTGCACTTGTACCAGGTACTTTAGTAGAGTAGCGATCAACACACACAAATTCAGAACGCTTATGATTGTACCTTTCACTCATCAGGTAGCCCCAGTACTCGCGTGTCCATCCTGATGGGCAGGATGTTTTAGCAGGTATCATCATCAATGTACCTCTAGAAGAGACATAGCATACTGCGCACGGAACACCGTGGTCGTTAAGAGAAGAAAGGGTTGAAAATTCGTCGGTCTCGTATTCAGCACCATACAGGTAACCTCTAGGGGACTGAACACCACTGTTGTAACTGCTATAGTTGGGTTCCTCGGGCATGCACAGGCGATTGCTTGCAGTTCCAGAATGCAGGTAATAAGCCCCCCTGCTATACCTGTAATGAATGTAGGAATTAAACCTGATAAGCCAACTGTTCTTTTATATTTAAAGGCTGCCTCAGACATCTCCAGACGAAGGCAGTTCTCATTGTTTAAAAAATCATTGTATTTATTCAGCCATATGGTGGAAAGTAATGTTAATGTTAAATATAATAAAAAAACCAAAATTGTCACAAAAATTCCGGAAGATTATCCCGGGGGGGGGGGGGGTTACTCAGTGGAAAAGGGTAGTGGCATATGTGTCCCCGATATGGGTCACATTTTCACCCCTTACTATAAACAATGGGTCGATTTTCCACCTATGCTAAATATTGATGGGTCATTTCTTTAGGTCATAGCTCCTAATAACATGCGGTCAATTTTTTCAATTTTTGGTCGCAATTACTTTGAAAATGGGTCAATTTACTGATTTCACTAAATCACAATGAAAATGGTTGATTTTCCGCTTTCGAGAAAAGTTACTATGAAAATGGGCGATTTTGCTAAATACATGAAAAATGGTGCGAAATTTGAAAGCCAACTATAGAAATGGGTCGAAAGTTTGGAACCAACTATAGAAATGTCATATTTGTTGAACAATTTGGGTCACTATAAACATGGTGTCGATTTTTTACTCGGGGGCGCACACCCGTACCAATTTTGGGTCGAGTACCCCCCCCCACCCCCGGGGATTATGCTATACTACATCAAAATCCACGTCACCTCATACCGTTGAAATGAGCATTTAAAGGCTGACTCAGATATGTCTATATATTTTTTTGTGGGAGTTGCTTAAAGACACATCAGTGATTTGAAAAATATTTGAAATTTGGCAGGAATAGCTTCAAAGTGAAGGATAATGTCTGCAGAATTCTATAAGTTACCTTTTCCGCTGTAGAATTGAACGAAAAGGAAGAAGAGAAAAACGGCAAGTGTTCCAAGATACGATTCTCAGATCAATTAGTGTTGTATAAGTGTCCGTTCGGACGTAATGAAAAAATCTCAGATTATGCCCTTATAGGTTGCTTCTGGTCTTATCATTTGCAGGGTATGTTGTGTAAGGGTATACCTGTACTTGTTACGTACATGTAAAAATCTGATTTTTTTATGATGATTTTTTCGATTTGATGATTAGCAAATTACTGATAGGTCATTGCTTAATTCAAAGTTAGAGATGAATCGGCTTTTCCTTTTTCATGCAGTAAACATTGTAGGCAGAGTATAATGTGCCAGAATACAGTGTATAACATAATTCCGTATCCGTAATTTTTAACAAGTTGCCCCCCGATTTTCTATACAAGTGACTACGAATTGAGCTTAGTTATTTCACACAGTGATTAAGATCAAGAGTCAATTATTTCAGCATAACCATGTACTTGACAGAAGTGAATATACAGATATTAAAAATCTACTCCATAGTCTCAATGGCATATCTTGTTTGAAGCCCCGTAATTCGGACGTCACAATTTGACCCCCTAAGATTACTGAAAATAGATAGACCATAGGCATAGCAATTCTCGTTAAAAGATGTTAAATGGAATAAAGCCACGCGTTCTTAAAGTACGAATGCTATAGGCCTATAGCATTATTTAATTGGAGCGCGTATTTTGACGAAAAAATACGGTTTAATGGAGTATGCGCTTATTCCGTACGAATAATAAAACTCCTAAATATTGGACAGTTGCCATTCTTCTACTAGTAGATTTAGCCATTAATTTCACTCCCGATCGCACACCCGCTCCTTTTCATTTTGCAATGGGCTGATGAAACGGGTGTATAACATTTTGTGTCTCGATTTTATACCACCCGCTCACTCCCTTACCTTCCTTGTTTAACCTTCTACCCCCCAAAACTACTAAAACCCTCTTTTGTTTATAAATTACTCCCAAAAGAAATCCCTTTTCTCGTCCTACGGAAGGGTATTAATTAAAACTTATTGTCAATACAATACATACTTTGTTATACCCCCCGTGCTATACTTTTCTACAGTGATTGTCTATGGAACGGTGGTATAAACATGAGTATAAATAAGCTTGACGCTAAGCGGCCCAGTATATTATTATACTCCTGTTATACCCCCGTTGCTATACTTTTATACAGCGATTGTCTATGGAACGGGTGGTATAACAGGAGTATAATATAAGCTTGACGATAAGCGGCCCTATATTATATACTCCTGTTATACCCCCGTTGCTATACTTTAGTACAGTGATTGTCTATGGAACGGGGAGTATAACAGGAGTATTATATAGGCCTAATGCTTTCAATATGTAATAAATTTAATAATTAACACCCGTCCGGAGGACGAGAAAAGGGATTTCTTTGGGGGTAATTTATACCAGCAAAAGAGGGGTTTAGTAGGTTTTTTTTTTGGGGGGGGGGTAAGAAGGTTAAGAAAGAAGGAAGGAGTGAGCGGGTGGTATAAAATCTAGACATAAAAATATCCATACCACCATTTCACGGGCCGTGAAGAAATAAATAAGTCGGACCGGGTGGGGTAAGATCGGGAGTGGCACTTTTAAATTTTAGGAACTAGTTTTAGTATTTTGACCGAATAAAGTGCAATTTAGTGGAGTATGCACTTTATTCCGTAGCATTCGCCATTAAAAATGACCCTAAAATAGGAAATTGACAAAAAATCAAATAGGAAAAAGAGAGACCTATGGTATAAGCAAATTTTAGCCATTAACCCCCCCCCCCCGTAATTTATTACGGATTCTGTTACCTCTACTGCCCATTATTCAAAAGCGCGCTCTTTGATTGGTTGTTTACTGCCCATTATTCTGCATTCTTAAACAGCTGTGAAAATGTAAGCAATTTCATTGGCTGATGCCCGGGTTCAATTTGATTAATTGAACCCAGGTAGTACCCGCTGCGTATTGATGCTATTTTTAGGTTGAAGCGCTCGCGTCATACCGCGTTTTGCTACGTTCGCGCTCGCCTGCCAACGTTGCGTCTCGTTGCGTATGATCGTTGCGTTCAACGGGTTGTTCGATTGTTGTCACTGGGTGGTGGCAGTCCTTTCTTGTTGTATTTAAGCCATTAAGCATCGCGAAATTGGGTTAAAGATGACCATAAATGATAAAGCTGTTTAAGAATGAGAATAAAGGTATGATTTTGGGAACCGGTACTCTCTTTACGACGAATTGAACCCGGCGACACCATTATTTTTGCGTGGAAGGACTCGGCCTCCGGCCTCGTTCTTCCACTTAAAATAATGGTATCGCCTTGGGTTCAATTCGTCGTAAAGAGAGTACCGGTTCCCAAAATCATACCTTTATTCTCTAAATAATGGGCCACGATTACGCGGCGATTACGCTCTAATGCGTGATGCAAAGCGCACGTTCTTTTCGGCGCGTGCCATCATCACTATAAGCGCACACGCTAACATTTACGCGGGGAAGACAAAGCGCGCGCTCTAAAGACATAAACAACTGTTACGTTTTTTAGTAAGAAATGGCCAGTTTTTCGGGTATTATTTTACTTTCTTACGGTAATAGAATAGAAATAAAGTGTGCGATGTTCATGTTTATGTCGAATAATGTGTCCTCGGCAGTAAAAACATTTTAATAATGGGTCTCGGCTTCGCCTCGCCCATTATTTATGTTTTTACTTGCCTCGGACACATTATTCTTACATAAACATGAACATCTTACCCTTTATTTCTTAAATAAAGCCCAATACTACTATAATGCGGTTTATTCCGTATTGTAGGTATGTGAATGCTACTTGTCGTCAAATTTGCCAGAAATAGGCACGGGAAATGGGCTTCCTGCCCCACCTGAGAGGACGATACTGCAACCTCCTGGCGACATTCCAACGTATGCGTAGCAGTTTCTCTTTTTTTGGCCTAACAAGACATTCCCGTATCAATTGAACACTTTGTGCTAAAATGAAAGTGAGGGATATATGATATGCTAGGACCAGTATGTACAACCCGAAAGGGCTTATAGATATTGCTTGCCCTGTAAACCATACAAGTAAAATAACGGGTGCTCAAAAAAAAAGGAAACCCTCAAGTGCCTCTATTTCACGAGGAGAAAAAAGTAACCCAAACAAATAATACACATCTGAAAATGCATTTTATTATGTTTCCGACACCGAAAAGATCTTTCCAATAGGAGGCATAGTGACCGAGTTTATTTGTACCCACTTTTTATTTTATCCACGGATGTTACTCTTTCAGTGGTCTTTTGACAGTGCACATTCTCCAAGCTCATTCGTTAGTTCAATATTTCTTTTGTTTTGTTTTTGCGAACAAAGGGTCAGTTCTGAAGGTATTGAAAGTTTAGTTTCAATTATTTAGAAATTCCAAATCTTGCTCATTTTCTTTCTGCGCTGCTCTTTTGGGAACGTGGGCCTCTAAAACGGATGCAGGCATGCGTTCTCTTTTCCATTTCCATATTCGACTTCTAAATCTTCTTGTCCGTCGGATGCTTCCAAAGCAGCGGTTTTCTGTTGCGACAATCCCCAGATTTCACTCCACCAGACTTCGCCCAAGAGGAAACATTAAACTCAAGAACCACCATCAAACTTGCCAGAACTTCGTAATAGAATAACCGCTGCCTTTGAGAGCATCCGACGACCAGAATGATAGAAGTCATTTATTGAAATGGATTAAGAGAGCGCAAGCCTGCATCCGTCGTCATGGGCTTAGAGGCAGCAAAGTGGGAGGTGGGGGGTGGGAGCTAGCACAGTAAAGAAGAATGAATGCAAGATCTTAGAATTTCTAATAATTGCAACTAACCTTTTCAATATCAGAACTGGTCTTTATCGCAAAACAAGAGAAATCATGAAAGAAAGAATGTCTTGGAGAAGTATATTGTCTAAAAAGACAGCTAGACCGTAACCACGGACGTAACAAATCCGTGGAATAAATGAAAAAGTGGTACAATTTTTCAATTCAATCGGGCCCAAACTCTGTCAATATGTGTCCTTTTGGAAAGATCTTTCGGTGTCGAAACCTAGTGAATGTACTTTATATCAATGTGTATGTATAATGTGATTTACTCTTTTTCTTCTTCGTGCAATAGAGGGCGCTTCGAGGGTTTCCCTTTTTTGAGACACCCGGTATACTCAATATTACAATAATGACACAAGTAGAGGATGATATAAAATATTACATAGGTAAATATACATAACAAAGAAACAAAAACAAACAATATATCTAATGCTAAACAAACACTTAACGGGAATACAGGATACGGGAATTGGACAAGGACAGGCTTTTCAACATGTCTTGCTGAGGTATGTAATGCTATCGCATAATGAGGAAGCAGAGGTAGAAGAGGTAGAGGTGCAGAAAAAAGTAAGGAGTAGAGATAGAAATGAAATGAAGAATAAAATGAGGAGAGAAAAAAGGACTTAGCGAGTAATTATTAAGAATTGTACTGGTTGATGAAATCTTTTTTCAGTTGAGCTTTAAAAGTATTTTTGTAACTGTTGTGATGGATTCTGGAAGATCATTCCAAAGTTTTGCGCCGTGATACTGAATAAAGTGCTTTTCAGAGGAAGATTTTGGGAGGGGAAGATGAAGTTTGTCGGCTTGTCTGCTGTTATAGCTGTGGATTTGTCTGTTTGTGGTAAAGTAATTGCTGAAGTTCGGAGGTAAACGATTTTTGTGATAGTCAAACATGAAGAGCGCTGTTTGAAGTTGGTTAAGGTGCTCTAATTTAAGTGTTTTCAGTGAGTGAAAAATTGGCAAAGTGTGAGTTCTAGGGGGTGAGGCCCAGATGATATTACAGTAGCTAATGTATGGGAGAACTAGTGTGTTGTAAAGTGATTTTAAGGTGTAGTCTGGAAGGTGGTGTTTAACTCTGTAGATTGTACCAATTGCGTGAGACGCTTTGGTAGTGACAGAGTGATGTGTTCATTCCATGTTAGTTTATCGTCGATTGTGATGCCAAGATATTTAGTTGAGTGTACCTGGGAGATTGTCTGGTTATCTATTGTTAATGTTTGATTGTGATTGGTGTTGTGTGTAGAGAAAAGCATGTAGTTAGTTTTTGAAACATTGAAAGTTTGTTAGCCCGAAACCAGTCTGTGATTTTTGCGAGTTCGTGATTCATGCATTAAAAAGCGCATTAATGTTAGGGTTTGAGAGAAAAATGTTTGCGTCATCTGCAAATAATATTAGTTTTAGTGTGTTAGAGATGTTGGTGATGTCATTCATGTAAATGATGAAAAGTAGAGGTCCAAGGATTGAGCCTTGCGGGACGCCAACTGTGATAGGTTTGATGGATGATGCGGTGGAGTGTACGTAGACTGATTGTGATCGGTTAGTTAGGTAACTCCTGAACCACTGCAAGGCTACTCCACGGACACCGTAATGATAAAGCTTGTGAAGAAGAATATTGTGGTCAATGGTGTCAAAAGCCTTCGAGAGATCCAGGAATACCCCCATGGTGTGGAGTTTATTTTTTAGTGCAAGGTTGAGGTTGGTTGTTAGTTCAAGGAGTGCCATGTAAGTTGAGCGTTTGGGCCTAAAACCGTATTGTTCATCGACAAGAATGTTGTGCTTATTGAAGAATGTAGACAGACGTGTGTACATGCTTTTTTCAAGTAGTTTTGAAAAAGATGGAAGATCAGAAATAGGCCTGTAATTTGCAATGTTATGTGCATTTTTGTTTTTGTATATAGGAATGACTTTGGCTGATTTGAGGTGATCTGGGAAAGTTCCGGTGAGAAGTGATTGGTAAAATATGTGCATCAGAGGCGATATGTTATCATATGATTTGTTAGCAATCCCAGGATTATCTTATCGGTCTGCACTTTTACCAGGTTTTAGTAGGTGGCGAAGTTTGTGCATTTCATCTACAGTGACTGGATTCAGGAAAATTGAGGTGAATGTATTTTTTGGAAGGTGTTTATTAAATGGGTTATTGGAAGGTGGAATTTTGTTATCCCAAGTTTTTGCCCAGGTTAGTGAAGTGATCGTTGAATGCGTTAGCTATGTCAAGCGGGTCAGTTATCTGCTTTATTATGAGTATTATTATGAGTGAAATGGTCAGGGATTTGTTAAGTGGATACCTTGCTGCCTAGAATGTTGTTGAGGATTAGTATATGGACAAGCATTATGTATATGTAAAAAGCATGATTTGTTTGAAAATTTAGTGCGCCCGCCGCCCTCATTGGGAAATCTCTGAGTCAGCCTTTAAGTGACTCTCTTTAGTTCTTGTTGAATATTTTTATTTAATAAACAAAAATGTGACATTTCAAAATCTCTGAGTCAGACCTTTAAACCTATCACGACCAAAACTCAATAAAACTCGATGAGCTGAGGCTAGAAAATGCTAAGTCCAAAAAGATGTGATAACGTCATCGTACCAACACTCATATGGGCACGAAATCGCTGGCCAGGCCAGCGACTCCCTCGTGGCTTGCCATCCCTGTTCATGGGAATGGTGTGCCGGAGGCCCCGGTTCAAATCCCGCCACAGATGTCCAATCTTGTTTAGCTTCTATCCCTTTACCCCTTCCATTCATCTCTGGAGATAGGCTAGAAACCAAAAGAGGGTTAGTAATGTCAGAGGCGCATTGACGGAAGAGTGCACTTACTCCTCTTAGCTAAAAATATCGGGTCACAGGTGCTCCCGTTGACTCAATGTATCGGGAATAATATCTGCATTTTGTCCTGATTTTTGGGTCATATTAAGTTAGTTTTCGCGTGTTTCGCATGGATTTGGTCCCGTTTAGCAGTTATTGGAGCAGCTTGATAGTTTTGTGGCTCTAAAGCTTGGCCCTAACCGTAAATCTTTGAAGTGTTTTGGTATCATGATTATTAAACTTATCTGCACAGTTTTACCAATTGATGTTAAAAAAATCATTAAAGATTCGCCGTTTCTTTATATCCATTTTGAGATTAAGAGGATTGAATGGAAGGCTTTACAACTGGGTAAAAGCTCAATTTTTTTTTGCATCACACAGCAGCTATGGGTCCTTTCTATCATGAACATGACCATTTAGACAGGTACATCCCAGACCATAAATAAACTACTTCCCTGCCACATACTCGTGTATTATGTTGCATAAACTATATTCTTTACAAAATACTGCCAGTTAAAACTTGCAAGACCCCCCCGGTAGAGGGCATATATGCAAATGAGCTCATTAATATTCACAGATAGTGATGACAGAGTGCATGGGGATTAGGGGATAAAAAGTTGAAAATATTGATCCCGTTCCTGTGAACTCCATGTAAGATCACTGCTGGTCCCATCCCGGTCCCGCAAATGTTTGCACATTCTCACCCATTCAATCCCATTCACTCCTCACTTCCTCCCACTGCCTCCCGAATTTTCGTCACTCCAAAATTTGACTCCCACTGCACTCCTCATTCCCATCCATTCCCGGTGACATTATTCCTATTGACTCCCATTTATCATGATCTTCTTATCATGAACCCAGGCTACAGGTTCATTGATAACTGATATCAACCTTGTTTTATATATATATGTTTTTCTACGGTTTCTGGACCAGTTATTTATGCTGATTCTGAATCCGATGGGTGCCAAACGACAAAGCTTGAGCATTTTTGGGGAAACGCAAAAAATGCAAGTGGCCACCAAAACACAAAAAGTCATTTATTGCCAGTGCTTTATTGCATTGGCGGCCATATTGAATCTTTTAATTATTGAATCTTTTAATTAGGTGGTTAATGAATCACAATGGATGTTTTGACTGGGCATGCCAAGCAATATTTACAACTTCTGTGTAATTAAGAGATGAGTTTTAGTGTTTTGTTGATCATTTTAATTTTTGCGTTTCTTCGAAAGTACTGAAGGTTTTTAGGCTGGCACCCATTCAATTCAGATTCAGTAGGTAAAGCTGGTCAAGAAACAGTTGAAAAAAGTCACATGATATGTAGCCAGGACTATAGTAGTATCAAGGCTATGTGGCGTATGTTTCCCCTTGTCATATGAGCAAGGCAACACACATTTCACTAGAAATGTTTCATGGTAGGATGAAGATAACAGCGGTACAAACCGAAGTGATAAATGTTTGCAGGATAGACTATTTCTATTGTTATTTTATTTTTATATCTTCACTACAGGTATCATGATTATGGTCCATTGTCATGTCAATGAGTTCTTCAAACTTTGAAGTTCTAAGTATTATTTTTTCAGGATTATTTCTCCACTTTCAAAAAAGGAAATCCTAAAATGAATGTGGTAAATTGGTAGAGAAAAAGGAAACAGTAACATTTGCGTGGCAAATAAAGCTCCCAGTCCCTAATATAAATTCCTAACACTTTGTCCGGGAAGCTCAGGAAAATGTCTGATCCTTTAAAGTTACGACAGCAGCGGCCGGGGTCAAGAATTGATCACCGTTTCACTGCCAGAAGTGTAAGATAATTCAAATTACGTAAATTACTCAATTCTCATATGAAGTGTACACAGAGTGAGTGACCTTTAATGACCCAACCTGACCTTTGAAAACACTTCTGCAAAATGCGATGACAACTCAAGAATCAATGGTCCAGGACTCTCAGGGATGCACAGAATGATATTTGTGACCCCATGTGCCCTTCTGACCTTTAATGGCCTTATGTAACCTTGGAACCAATAATTATAAATAAGTTACTGTGACCACAAACAGATAAAGGAACAACTGGTACAAGATTGTAGGAAGTAAGCAGTGTGACCTATAATAACCCTAAATGAGCTTTGAGCCAAAATTGGTCCAAACCCTTTTTGTTTATAAACATTCTGCCAATAAATGCCTATGGGTGAAAATAATTAAAGGACACCACTCTTAGGTTCGTACGAGTATGCATAGTATTACGAAGTATCGTGGACGTCCAAAGGTCGAAAATTCCTGTAAACAAACAAGTACTTTAAAAAAAACGTGTCGGGTCGCCAGGCATCTTTACAAGAAATAAGAACAACATTAAAAAGCATTTAAAGGAGAAGATGTTTTATAGTTTTAAGTTGCACTTTTATTACAGAACCCATGTATAAAAAGAAATCTCATAACTGAATAAAGTAGATGTTTGGTAGATGAGCATAAGATTGCATAGAACCACATCACCTTGTTTACAAATTGATTTCCCGGTGCCTTGCTTGTTGGGACATTTGGACCTTCACATAGTTCTAAAGGTGTTAAAATGAATCCCCAAGTATAAGCTTTATTTAACATAGGTTACACCTTCGTCATTCAAATAAGAAATAGAAAAAACGCCCAATTGAGGCGCAAAAATATGTTAAAACTGAATCCCCAAGTTATAAGCTTTATTTAAATAGGTTACACCTTCATGTCATTTAAAATAAAGGAAAATAGAAAACAAAACGCACAATTGGGCGAAATGTGTTAAAACTGAATCCCCAAGTTATAAGCTTAATGAACATAGGTTACACCTCCTATCATTCAAATAAGAAATAGAAAAAACGCCCAATTGGCAAAATGTGTTAAAAATGAATCCCAAGTTATAAGCTTTAATTTAACATAGGTTACACTTCCTGTCATTTCAAAACCTCGAAAATAGAAAAAACGCCCAAAGTGGGCGCAAAATGTAAAACTGAATTCCAAGTTATAAGCTTTAATTTAACATAGGTACACCTTCCTGTCATTCAAATAAAGAAGATGAAATCTAAAAAAGCCAATTGGGCGCAAAATGTGTAAAAAAACTACAAGTACAATTTGAGAACCCAAAATTAATGTACAGACAAAAATGCTCTTTTAATTAAAAAAAAAAAAAAAAAAAAAAAACGCCCAATTGGCGCAAAATGTGTTAAAACTGAATCCCCAAGTTAAAGATTTAATTTAACATAGGTTAAACCTTCCTGTATTTCAAATAAAGAAGATAGAAAAAACGCCCAATTGGGCGCCAAATGTGTTAAAACTGAATCCCCAAGTTATAAGCTTAATTTAACATGAGGTTACACCGCCTGTCATTTCCAAATAAAGAAAATAGAAAAAACGCCCAATTGGGCGCAAAATGTTGTTAAAAATGAATCCCCAAGTTATAAGCTTAATTTAACATAGTACACCTTCCTGTCATTTCAAATAAAGAAGATAGAAAAAACGCCCAATTGGGCGCAAAAGTGTTAAACGGAATCCCCAAGTTAACGCTTTAATTTAACATAGGTTACAACCTTCCTGTCATTTCAAATAAAGACATAGAACAACGCACCATTGGGCGCAAAATGTGTTAAAATGAATCCCCAGTTATAAGCTTTAATGTAACATAGGTTACACTTCCTGTCATTTCAAATAAGAAAATAGGAAAAAACACCCCAATTGGGCGCAAAATGTGTTAAAACTGAATCCCCAAGTTATAAGCTTAATTTTAAACAAGGTTAAACCTTCCTATAATTTCAAATAAGAACGTCGAAAAAACGCCCAATGGGCGCAAATGTGTTACAAATGAATCCCCAAGTTATAAGGCGTAATTTAAACCAAGGTTACCCTTCTGTCATTCAAATAAAGAAAATGAAAAAAACGACCAATGGGCGCAAAATGTGTTAAAACTGAATCCCCAAGTTATAGCTTTAATGTAAACATAGGTTACACATTCCTGTCATTTCAATAAAGAAGATAGAAAAAAACGCCCAATTTGGCGCAAAAATGGTTAAAACTGAATCCCCCCAAGTTATAAGCTTTAATTTAACAACTAGTTACACATTCCTGTCTTTCAAATACAGAAATAGAAAAAACGCCAATTGGGCGCCAAATGTGTAAAAACGAATCCCAAAGTATAAGCTTTATTTACTTGTAGGTTTACAACATTCTGTATTTTCAAATAAAGATGTTACCAAAAACTTCGTCTTAATAATAGCAACACACTACATGGTAAAAGCTTCAATCATTGCGTAGTATAACTATCCGTGGCCTGATCATGTTCTTACTTATAACTCTCCTATTTGTTACTCACCTTTGATCTCTCCCTGCAACGTTTTAACCAAACTCCCATCAAAAACTAAGTTCACAGAGATAAAATCAAAGAAATGCTGTTTTAGGCCATTCAAAACATGCAATGATGTTATTCTTTGTCTGAAATGGATGCATTACACAAACCCAACACTAAAACTTCCAAAATAATAGTAGTACGTAGATCATGTTCATAAAAGAAACATTTTTTTGTTGTAATGAAATGACCTCAGTAAACGCCCAATTGGGCGCAAAATGTGGTTAAAATGAATCCCCAAGTTATAAGCTTTAATTTAACATAGCTTACACTTCCAGTCATTTCAAATAAGAAATAGAAAAAATGCCCAATTGGGCGCATAAAGTGTTAAAAACTGAATCCCCAAGTTAAAGCTTTAATTTAATTGTGTTACACCTTCCTGTCTTTTCAAAATAAAGATGTTACCTAAAACTCGTCGTAAATTAATATCAACACACTACATGGTAAAAGCTTGACATCATTACGTTGTATAACTCTACGTGGCATGATCATTTTCTTACTTATAACTCTCCTATTGTTACTCACCCTTATCTATCCCTGCACAAAGTTTTAACCAAACTCCCATCAAAAAGTAAGTCTTCACAGAGGACTAAAAATCAAAGAAATGCGTTTTTAAGGCCCATTTCCTTATTACATGCAATGATGTATTCTTGTCTGAAATGCATCGCCTTACACACCCAACACTAAAACTCCAAAAATTAATAGTATTACGTAAGATCATTTTCAAAAAGAAAAAATTTAATGAAATGACCTTCAGCTATAGAAATAGGATCCTTCGCTATTTTGAGAGTAGTGGTTTCTATAGTCGGGTCGCTACGGCGACCCGACAAAAAATAGTCGTTGGCACAGTGATCTGAATTTATATTAATAACACCGATTTTAATATGATTTTAATTCAGATGGTTGACGAGGGATTTTTCTCGACAGACACTAATATTCTGCAGCACCAGCCAAGTATCACCACCTAATGTCCGGCTATCGCATGTCATAGGACCATAAACTGAGCTCTTTGGCCCCCAAGTTGACAGCGGAGAAAAACTTGCACATGCAGCTCCTGTGATATCAATTGATCCTGATACTATGTACTGCCCTGATCGACCAATACTGGAGATCTACAACTAGCTATTAAAGATTTACATCTTTATAAGTCCTTGGAACACTTGTTAAGAGATAGAGGTTTGAAACGCATTGTAACTATAACTCTTCTTTCCTCCTACACCGTCCCTCCCAATCAGAGTTAAAATAATAGGCGTAATTATTAAAAAATAATACTGATGTAACCAGTGAAACACATGCATAAATAGTCTGTGTTACAGACCTTGTAACTGTATCTCTATGGAAACATAAAAACTCCCTGTTACTATCAGCTAAAGGGACCAACCAACTTGAAAACACGGTCTGTGAATTCAGTCGATATTTCCTCGAAAAATTAGCCCGGATGTCAAAGACCCGTGTAGAAACTTTTTCCTCGACGAGGGAAATTTTCACCAGCCAATGATATTGACAATTGGTGAGGTATCAATACTTAAAAATAGAGGCGTGCAGATCGTCTGCTTCTTTGACATTGAAAAGTCTGGAACCTCTAGACAGGTGATACCAACACCGGGTGATGCAAAGCACGCGTGTACGCCAGACAATAGGGCGGCAAGCATGGCGCAATATAAAATCCAGTAAAAAGTTTGTTTTGTTAGAAATTGATTTGGTTTGCATAGCTTTTTTAAATATACATATAAACGTTATTGTAAAATCAAGAGTAAAACTGTATATTTTATTTGTACGTATTTTAAGAAAAGTTGAGGGGGATACGATTAT
>JAMKCH010015140.1:0-24511 GCA_023653785.1 Ophioderma brevispina | reverse complement strand
GCTAATGGCATTGTAATAATAATAGTAGGCAACAGTGATGAGTCTTATGGTGAAGCAAAAAACTGTAAATAAATCCATCTACATGTAGAAACACCCAATAGACATTGAATATCTATTAGCATAGGCAAGAAAAATGGTTGTTTTAGAAGTTAGCAAATTTTGATTTTAGTACATTTTAAGGATTTGAGATTTTGTGTATTTCATATCAGTAGGAACATAAAATTAACATAGAAATCACATATATCCCAGGATGTGTTACTGAATTCTAAAAGAAGAGCAGAATAGCAGGGGAAATTACAAAGTACTTGAAGGTGTTTGATTTTGGTTTTAGATGTCAGGAAAATTAAGGCAATGGGGAGGGGAGAAGGTGGCTCAACAATGGGGGGGGGGGATTCGCATATCCAAAATTACGACTAAAAGGGGCATACCACTTAACACTTAGTGGACAAGGGGGGATTCCTAAGAACCCGCAAATTACAATTTGCCAGTTTTACAACTAACAGTATTTCCGACTCTTTGTATTTGTCTAACTTTTGGATATATAGGCCTACAATGTACATCTTTTCATGAAAAAATATTAAAATCTATCACCCCATTAATTAGATCATTCGTGCAGATCCCTAGGAACCCCCTTGTTCACCAATGGGAATGTCATTAAAAATATTAATTAAAACAAGTGATTATGAATATTTTTTTCTTGTTTAAGAATTTACATATTCATGTAATTATACATTAATAATAATATAAAAGGCAGTTTGCCCTTTATATGCTGATAGCGATCACTTGACTTTTGCCATACATCCATCCCGCCACTGTACAAACCAATGGAAAAGTTACATGGCAGACAATGCCACCTACCAAAAATAATTATGATCTTTTCATATATTAAAAAATGACATCATTTGTGTTCAATATAGGTAGATTGGACCTTTTAGAAAGCATATTAACAACTTTTTTTATTTCACATATATATTTTGTGGAAACTGGAAACCAAGACCATGTTCATTTGTGTTCCCTAAATTTGTTCCGAATTTGAAAATAATTGTTTGCCCCTAATTTTTAGGTGTTTTTTTTTTTGTGGGAATCTAATTCTGTTGCTGAATTGTTACTCTCTTATGAGCCTGCATGTGTGGTATAAATTTTGTGCAAAAATTCCTTTGGGAAAGTGGTTTCCTGTGGGGGGTTGTCCAACAACAGAGTAGGAAGACTTTGTCCACTTTAGTGTTAGTACATTTCTGTCTGAGAATACATTTCTTTGTTGGCCTAAGAGGGCAAATGTTATTTTTATTATTGATCACAGTTGTTAATCATGATTAAAACAAGACAATAAGGTGTACATTATAGGGGTTAGGCGTCTTTTGTTATTTTTCTTCACTGACAAAGTTCTCGGTTGTAATGCCACCTCTAGGTTTTGTGTATAAATTAAAAACTTCAATTTAGTTGTTGCTGCTGCTGTTTTCCCCAGAAATTCTAAGGTTTGGCATTCAAATTTTATCTTAGAATTGAATAAGGCCATTTTTTTTCTGTTTCTAGATTTGTTAATTTATGGATGCACAACAGCCCAGAATTTCTGCATCAAAATATTGAAGTTGACTACATTTTCACACACATAAAAAAAAACTGGGGGTGTACATGTACAACTAGTGTGTTCGCATTTGAAAGTTTCAAGTTAAGAACTACCATCTATAATAATACAAGACACAATAGTCCTAAGTAAACAATGAAAATAGTGCTTCTATATCTCTCCATGTAAACTGTATACCCTGGATTTCTCATTATATGATATTACCTTTTATTATGCAAGTAACCAATAAAAATAGTACAGATGCCAATAAACAGGTAGGCAGAATTCAGGAAGTTAAATTGATTTTGCATAAATTTGCACAAAAATGCAGATTTGCTATTTTCATATAGCTGTGGATGCAGCGGTTGTTGTTGAGCTTGTACAATAACAAAGTTTAGATTTTAGGTTTATGTGGGTGCAGGTACATAAGAGACATAATGCCTAACTTTCCACATCAAGAAGGTATCAGGATGAAGAGAAGATATCAGTAGCTTCCCACAATGCATTGCTTCCAATGGAGGTTTTTGTACAGCTACTGATGTGAATCGTTAGTGATGAAACATGGCTAAATTGACAGTACTGGTCACAAACATTCATTTAAAGAATGTTTCATCTCTAACGATTCACATGACTGTCTGTACAAAAACTTCCATTGGAAGCAATGCATTGTGGGAAACTACTGATATCTTCTCTTATCAGGATGCGTGCTGCTTGTGTGGAAAGTTAGGCACTATGTCTCTGTGCATCTGCACCCACATAAACCTGAAATCTAAAGGTTGTTATTGTACATGCAAACATTGATCATTTTTGTGTGGAGCACTGTGAGATGTTGTTGACAGTGCTGGCTATTTATACAAGGCCCAAAAAAACCAAGATTATCTCAGAAGAAATGTGAAAAATCGCAATGCGAAATGCATTTTTTTTAGAAAAATGCTAATGCGAAATGCATTTTTTTTTTGTTTTTGACCCACTTTTTCTCATTTTTTCGGCTGCTTCGCGGCCAAATTTTCATTTTTTTCCTGGATTAAAAAAAAAATCAAATGAGTAAAAACCTAAAAAAAAATGATGGGGTCAAAGACCAATTTTAAACAAAATGCGCACGATCTTCTGAAACAAACTTGTTTTTTTCTTGACCCAATGGAAATATAACTGAACAAATGACCTATAATAAATCCCTCCCCCCCCCCATTTTGAAAAATTTAACACCCCTGGCCTGGGGTACAATTAGAATTAAAATCGGTTACCATGAACATACAAGACATGTATACATTGCATTACGATAGTCTTATCATAAACATGTTTATGTTGCAGCAGTGTGTTGTTGTGACTTTTGCAGTAGATAGCGATGACATAGCTGCTTATCATTGTTGTCCCCATCACCCCACGACAATAGCGAGCTTTTAATTTGGACGACGCATGCACGCTGCGATGGTCAAATTGGCGCTCAGATGACCTGGACGCATGCGCAGATAACGTCATCAAAAATCGAAAGCTCACTAATGTGTAGGGATAGCACTCTCCTGGTGGGTATTTGTTTGGGTGGAAGATTCATTGTGACCCAATATTATGGCCGAGCGACTTCACTTAGAGAGCCATTTTGCCTTAGAACAGGGATTTCGTTTTTTTCGTTGCCTTACAATCAATCACATTATCAGTGTATCACAAAACACTTGAGCAAATCAAGAATCTCAAAATCTTGTGTTTCTGTTTGTCCTTTACAGTCACCGTATCATCCGGAAGATGTAGCAAATTTACACAATTCGGGTAACAGCTTGACGGGCATACATATCTCACCGGCACACTCGCAGGTCAGCCTACAAGGAGCACCACAGGTACGACTCAGAGCGTGTGTTGAGTCCATCCCACAATGCACCGGTTTTGGGAAATTTCACTTCAATAAGGTCATGTGATCCCACAAAAAATCCTATTTAACATGCATAAAAACCTGACTTTTACACTCATAGCCCGCAAGGTGCTTGTATACTTAGGGAATTTTTTGCATGATCATGAAATGTCTTGTGGTTCTTAAACTTGTTGAACATGTTTTATCCTGAAGTACTGACATATGTTTAGTACACTACAGTATATACACATTGCAATGCATTGTGGGATTGATTCAAAACACTCTCTTGCAGCTGCTTGAAAAAATGTAAATTTCCCGGGAAGATAGTCGCATTTCTCACAGATTTCCCACTATATCTAATAATATGTAAGTTTCCCTCCAAATGGCCAACTCTCCTGGGAAGAGCTTCCCAAATTCCACTTTTTTCGAGGGCGCATGCACTCTGGGTACCACTAGAATGTTTTTCATGGAAGACGGTAGTTATAAAAAAAAATGGACCTTCACAAATTGATTTTATTCTATTATTTTTTGTGACTGTGAGCTCAAATGAACTAAAACTAGAACAATTCAATGATTAATTGATAAGTGGCATTTGTCAAACACGGCTACAGGACAATATGTGTTATAACTGTCAATTTAGTCTTTTCAGCGCTGTAGTTTGATCCACATGGTCACTTAGCCGCTGAACAAAAGGACATCAAATGACCATCATCCTGAAATCAGACAATTATTGTTCATAGGTTGTACGTACATTATAGAATGCACTTGTTTCTGTAAAATTGCCCGAGCATGCTTGACACTAGTGGAGGAAGCATCGATCATATCTATCAAAAATTTATAATTGTTTCAATCGGGATGGTGAATAATTTGGCAATTACCATCCCATTTTACGTCATAATTTAAACCAAAGGTGGCATTAAAATGATACATTTCACCTATTTTTGAAGCAAATATTTTGCAATTCTGTTTGTCAATCCCCTACGATATATTCCTACTCTTAAGATCCATCCATATACTTCACTGCACTGCAGTGGCAGCAAAAATGGATGAAACGCCATCTCTGAATCAATGCACCAGTAACATATAGTTCAAATTGCATTTGTGCTGATCGTTGAGTTAGAGATGGTTTTCTTCCATTTTCACTGCATTGCATGCAGTGAAGTATGAATGGATCTTTATGTTTGTTTCCTGCTGTGTATTTCTTTTGAACATGTCCCTTTATTGAATTGTGAGGCAAAGTCAAATCACTGACCCCAACAGATTAGGTCAAAGGGGATCTATGGGTCATGTAAGTGTAGTTCTATACATTGTTGAATTTCAAAGTCTTGGAGGGAGTGGAGGTTTAGAACTACCTCAACACGTATGGGGTCAAAGGTCGTCTAAGGGTCATGTGGGATCGACACTGACATAAGTATGCTATATCTGATTTCTGCTAGTTGACACAGCAGACTTGTTTCATTTGGCAGGTGATAGTCTCGATACACATCATGAAAGTCTTAAAGGTCCCAGGAAATAGATGATAAACCTACTCCAATCTTATGGGACATTCCATTCCAAAACAAGGCCAGAAAAAAATACACTACATCATTAGTGAAACTATGATGGTTTCATCAGTGTCAGAATACATGTAATTCACACAGTCCCTGGATTTTCTATGTACTCTCTGAAAAATTCAATGGTAGCCACAATGATGTCAATCACCAACCCAAATATTGAATGCTTTCTATCTCTCATTGTAACTTGACACACCACATCAATTCTATTTGCATTTCCGGGACCTTTAAATACTGCGAGTAACTTGCGTATCACTGGAAAATAATAAGAATGCCCAGTGGAACGATTTGGCTCATATACATCAACCCACACTTCAAGACTTTGCTATTAACTACGTATGTGTGAAGGATCTTCAATTTACTAAGCCTTGGTCTAGTATTTACACCACTATTTTCGATGTTTTTCGTCCTTTTTTCTACAGGTTCAAATCACAACAGCACCCTCACAAGTCCTCAACAACACGACATAAGTCAGAGACTCCTGCAATCATAATATTGAAGTATTTAAGTGCATCATTTAGGGAGCTCTATAAATCAGTATTTGACAGCAACAGGTAAAGCCACTTGGAGAATTCTGCCATGTTTCATGAGAAGTTGTCCACTGTCGCAAATTGGGGGGGGGGCTCAGTTGATAGGGTGTATAAGGTACATATGTGCGCCGATATGGGTTGCATTTTCGTCCCTTACTTGCCAAGGCTGGCGGCTAAATCCAAAATTTGTTTTTTGAATCTGTCCGTCGAATCATGCTGTGACTAAGAAAGCATGCTATTGTGTCGTCCGCAAGAATTGCAGAAGGCACATAGGGATTACTCTGGCGTAATTCCTGTGTGTGTGTTTAAGTGTGTGTGTGTATCATTGTGTGTGTCTGTGGTCCAAAATTTAACCCTTATTATATTGCATGCCGTATGAGTTCCGTAGGGCCTACGATGTAACTTGGTGGAAAGTAGGGGGTGGGGTAGGTGACATGTTGGTGACCCTCAGGTGACCATCGTGACTCAGTGGACCTTGCCGGTCAAATGTACCCTTAAAGGCGCATTTCGTATTTCAGACACCTAGTTTTATTCATTGATCACTAGATAATATCCATCGAGAAAAGCTTATTTCTCAAATTTGTAGCTGATCCCGATCTTGTCGGTTTTGTGTTATGAGCAATTACGCGTTTTCGCACGGTCCCATAGGCTACTGTGCTGTTTTTCTGTCCGTTTACGGACAGAAATACAAAATAGCTAATTTCTTACACATGCACCGAATTTACACATAAGATTTGGTGCAACGTGGATTACTAAGCGCTAACTGTTTCAGACGATCATAAAAATCTCAAATTGTTTTAGGTAAGTCGGGGGGACTCGGCTGTGGATCAACGAATGCCCTTTAAATATAATGGCAGGTTGTATAGTTCCATAAGGGCTATGATGATGTAACTTGGTAGAAAGGAGTGGGTGGGGTGGGATGACATGTTGGTGACCTCATGTGACCTTCGTGACCTCATGTGACCTCTGGCCCCATTCACAAACCGCGACGGCAGACGACACTCGCGGTCCGGGGACCGCGATGTATTTTTTTCAATATCAAAGGGTATACGCTGTAGTAAAATATGTCCAAACAATCCACTGTCAGCGACTCTGAATCTTGCAAGCATCAGTTAGTTGATCATGGGTGTATCCATTTTGACTTTGGATGACGTAGTCCGGATCTACCAAAGAGTGCCGATGAAACGGTCATACGGGTGTCCTGCATTGAAATACAAATCTTCATGTAAACATTAAAATATTTTTTTTGCGGTGGTGAATTACAGCTATTCAAAACATTCTGTGTGCATTTAAAAGGCACAAATTCAGATGTTATACAGCGATGTAATATACAATTGCTCAAGCTAAATTGGCTACTAAGTAGGATTAATTTCCTTTGATATATGAAAAGACATGATTTGTATGCAAAAAAAAAGCAAATTTGCTAGAAAAATCAGCCCGGCATCTCATGGAAATTGCTGAGTCGGCCTTTAATGCTCAGATTTGCCTCGTAGTTAACAGATAGACAGCATTTTTTATTTGGCCTAGATCATTTCAGTTGCAAGTGTAATTTTTTTCAGCATATACCAAGCACCTGTTGAATATCAAGCAACTATGCTATCCTAGTTAGCAAGTAGGGTATGTGAGCTCCTACATGTAAGCTGTGAGCTCCTGCATGCAAGCTCATACTTATATATTTTCGTGACAGTTACGAAAATTCAAATGTGAACACTGCACATCCATATAGTGTTGTCCATTCTGTATGCCAAGTCCCTACCAATATGAGCCAACCTTCTATCAATGGTTAATACCTGGCAACCATTTCCTTCCTGATTTCCCTGTTGCCAAAAAGGAAGTTCGACCCTATTCCAGAGGGAATTTGTACCAGATTTCTAATGAAATGCTCTTTTCGCACAATTTTTTAATGGGGAGGAGGGAAATCCTATTTTGGACATTTAATTAAAGGCTGACTCAGAAATTTCCTTCCCCCCCATTGAGAGGGCGCACTCAAATTTTCAAACAAATCGTGTTTTTTTATGCATGTCCATAATGCTTCCATATACTTAATCATTGTGGTGACTACTAATCTCAAATCGAAGTCCCCCTCATATAGAAACTCCAACTTTTGTTAAAATTTTTCCGGAATCCAGAAATTTTTGTTATAATATACGGTTCCTATGGCACTGTTCATACTGTGCATAAATGTTTACTTGCATGAAACGAAAATCCATTCATCTCTAAACTTTGGAATTGGAACTATCTTTAGTTTCTAGAGAATGGCTATGTTTTAATTCCTCAAATAAATTTAACATTTCTAAATCACTGAATTCATCATTTTAAGTCATATTTTCATAGGCCATAATGGTTCTGTATCGAATTAATCACTGATTAAAGGTATTTAAATATCACGTCTGTATGGCATACTTCCTAAAGACCTCATACTTGCACACTAATGTTTTATTAGAATAGCAGTGGTTTGGCAGACATCCGTCACACAGACCACAGGAATCATTTTACATTTCTGGGAAATAAAAAGCAACCTGAACAAGGGTAAAAAATTTCTGTGGATGGATTTCTGGTAGGGTGTCTAATTTGTGTATGATTCACTAGATATCCTTGAGAAAAGGTTATTTACAAAATTTCTGTTGATTTTGATGGGGCTTTTTAGATATTTTTAAAGGGACATAATGGCATGAAAAAAAATGACATAATGAAAAGGACCCTTACTGAAATCACTTCCACGAATTTGGATGGTTACATTCTGTAAAAACAGTAAAAACAGGAAGAGTTCCAGGGGTTGAGGTGGCAGTTTGTGGCAATTTCTGGAACAGAAAAGCAAGGTGTTCACATCCCTGACAGAACTTACAGTGTATCTAGCATATTTGCGACACAATTCAAAAGCATTCAGACCGGGATTCAGGCATTGTACTTTCGGCTTGTAGTAAAATATTGATCTGGCAAGTGAAAGATGGATTAGCCGGGATTAACACATACACAATAGCAATGGTCTGTGAGCTGATGACAACATGCTTTTCAAGTTTGGTAAATGCTGGCAGTACAGCATCCTTGTTCCAGAAATTGCCACAAACTGCCACCTCCCCCCTGGAACTCTTCCTGTTTTTACTGTTTTTACAGAATGTAAACATCCAAATTGTTTTCAAACTTGGGGAAGTGATTTCATTAATGGTCCTTTTCATTATGTCAATTTTTTTTCATGCCATTATGTCCCTTTAACAAATGTTCATTTCTCAGTGCTCCATGGGCCATTGTGTTTTAAATTAAATTAGGCACTCATGTGTAGACCAGCAATGGTTCAGGATCACAAAATGCACCTTTAATTACCATAATCTGTATTTTATATCTTCACTTCAGGTGGTCTCTTTGCACACTTCACCCAGGCAGACACGTCAGGGTCAGGAGCCTCCGTCTCATCAGGGTCATTATCACAATCTCAACATGCTTTCTTAGTCGGTTCTCCATCAGTAGGGTCGCCTTCTGTAGGTTCTCCCTCCGTGGGCTCACCCAACGGCAATCAATTAAATTCATCGCAATTCAGCTTAGGTAGGTTAAAGAGTCGAGGTGCTTGGTTTGAGGTGATAAAAGATCACCCCTTGCTTTCTCATTGTAAGCATTGGGCATCTATATTACTAAAAGAACAAAGAGTTGACTCTCTGTCTGTCTGTCTGCGTGGTTATGCATTTCATTGTGCTTTGATGTATGGGGCTGATATTTGGCACATGGATGGTCTTAGAACAACCAAATATGGCCAAAAGTACAGTTGACCTGAGCACAGAGTAGTGCTGAGGTCAAAGGTCACACCTGTTAACTGTGCTAATTAGGCCTAAGAGGGCTACTTAAAATAATTTATGATCTTGTACATGTGTGGTCGTAATAGCAGAAAAGGATACTTTGGATGTTTGACTTGGACCATGCATGGTTAGTATGTATTTGTAGTGTGGTTTGTGTGTGCGGGTCAAAAAATCATTTGTTAGCAGGAACACTGTTAGGTTGTATTGTAAGGGGAAAACATGCTAAATCCTTAGTGGACTTAAATTTGCTGCAAAAGCTACACAAACTCCTACTTCTGATTCCAAAGAAAATTCAAAGAGATACAAGGCTAAGAAAAATTAATTTTCCTCACCAGATAGGACTCACAATATAGGATTAGAATTCCTACCTTTGGGCTTATTTTGTCGTCTGCAAGAGTGCCAGCAGGGCTGGAAAAAATGCCAAATTTCCTGGGAACACAATCAAAATTTCCCTCCAACATTGCAAAATTTCCCTTCAATTCTTATGTATTTCTTTATTTACTTGACAAAAATTTCCCTCCAAATAGTAAGATTTCCCAGGAACCAGGTTCCCAGTTCCAGCACTTGTTCCAGGCTTGCAAGAGGGATTGCTTTGGTAGTGTGTGTGTGTGTGCGTGCGGGTGTGCGTGTGTGTGTGTGGGTGGGTGGGTGGGTGTGTGTGTTTTTTTTTAAATGTTAACCTTAAACAATAATTGCCCATGTGCATACATTTTCATTGCACTTTCATGTAATGGTCCTTGGGTAGTGCCCCACAAGTTCCCCTCTCAAAAGTGGAGCCCAAAGGTCATTTAGAGGTCATCTAGAGGTCATGGACCAAAAATGGTCAGATTTATCACATTGCTTGGTGTATCCACATGTGTTTTCATGACGCTTGGATACTATGGTCCTTGAGGAGTGCCTCACATGTTTGTGACATCATGTGATCTTGGTGACCTCTTGTGACCTTTATATAGGTGATACTGTTCTCTAATATTACATTGTGTTGCAGCAAAGGCATGTTGAAAGTGCAGTTCTAAAGTTTCTTATAATTGTCAGCCACAAACCAAAAACTAATAACCCAATATTTTTACCCTACACACTTTTATAGCAAAATTGAAGTTTTTGCCAAAAGCATTTTGAATGTATGCTTTGCATTACGAAGACTCTTGTTTTGTATACAAACAAATTTGCAAGTGCATGTACGTGTTATTAGAGCAGCGTTTCCCAACCTTTATTCCATTTGACCCTCCTTTTTTGATTATCACAGGGTGACACCCCCCGACACTTTACAACACTCCCCACCTGACACTTTACAACACTCCCCACCATACAATGTTCTTCACATATACAGGGTGAGTCAAAAAAACTTGACCCTGATTGTGTCCGCCATTTTGAATTTTTAAGCAAAACACATCTAACATATGTGGTATCATCTGAAAGCTTAGTTCATTATCTGTAATTTGCTGTGAAGATCATTCACATCGGTTAGGTGTAGACCGAGTTAGAGTCGTTTGAATCAAGTAGTCGGTTTTCTGCTCTGTCCACGGATTCACATTAAAATGAATGGCGCCGTGCATTCAAATGGGAATCCGTGGATAGGGGGAAAAGCGGACCACTTGATTCAAAGACTGTAGCTCGGTCTATACTTAACCGATTGGAATTATTTTTGCAGTAAATTAAAGATAATGAAATAGGCTTTTCGATACCACATATGTTAGATATATTTTATTTAAAAACTCAAAATGGCGGACACAACCCGGGTCAAGTTTTTTTTACTCACCCTGTAGGACGGTTTAAACGACATTGGTAAATTGACCAGGAGCACCTTTGCTTTTGTGAAATCTTTTCTACTTCTTTTTAAAGGAAAACTGAGATTGTTCAAATGTTAGCTTCGCGACCCCTTTCTCATTTGACTGCGACCCCTTTTGGGGTTGTGACCCCCATGGTTGGGAAACGCTGTATTAGAGGTATGTGTCGCACATGTCAGTCTGTCTGTTGGCAGCCATTTGCAGTTTGTGTGTACCCAAGCTGGCTCTATAGCAGAACACACTACTGGAGTCCACAATAAATGGTGTTGCATTTACTGACCCCAAGATGTTTACAATCAACATTCTTGAAATTGGCAAGCCATATGTTTGTATGATTTTAAGTATCTTACATGATCAGTTCTTAAAATCTTTAGGTTTAACTATTATTGCTCATTTGTACATCTGCAAAATGTCATAAGTTTACAGGCCAGTCTAGTAGCCTTTGAGATGGCACCTTTCTTATCGCAGGTGACTTAAGTTACTCAAAGCTAAGCCATCGAAAAAAAAACAAACATGTTATGGGCCCGACCGTAGATTTTGCGTTTTGGAAGATTTTTTTTTAGTTTTGCCCAAATATTGTAAAATCAGCCATTTTGGGGCGAAAATTTATAAATTTTGGTTTAATTTAAAAAAAGATGTTTGTAAAAATTGTTCACTTTTTCTCAAGATTTTTTTTCAGATTTTGGGGCATTTTAGGCCAATTTTTACCTCCAGAGGAAAAAAAAATCGACCGACCGACCCTACTTAAAAGGTCCACCCGCCCATAAAACTAGGTAATTTTTTTTTTTGGTCAAAAATTTCAAAATTAAGTGCTTTCATGACCATATTTGGAATTGGTATGAAAAATGCATTGAAATGAGTCCAAACATTAAGCCATCTAAAAGGCCACTGACTGATATGTTATATAACCAGTACAAAATGTACCTGGTTTGAAAGGGCAAAGATGTGTTCTAGCTTTGCTGGATTGATCAAACTCAATTATATACTTGAAAACATACTGCAGTACTGCACTATATACTTCCATGACATGGCAAAGCTAGCTTTGTTCATTTTTCATCTGGCTTGCAATATTTCTGCCTATTAGCAACAGTTGCCATGGTCTTGATAACTGGCAACAATTCGTACTCAAATGTACAGTGCCATTTTGTCTTTTGTATAATTTTTTTTCATGTTCAATTTCATCCCAATATTGTCATATAATTGATAAGCTTTCTTATGACTTCAGATGTACTATAAATCAACATTTGTAACAAGACTGCCAAAACAAACATATTTTCTTTGCTTTCTTGAAAGGGCCATGGCCTGATCGCTAATATCGTGGTGGATACCAACTGCACCGGCATCCACCACTCGAAATATTGGATGCTCATCTATTATGACACCATCTTTTAAAGATGGCCAAAACCAAAATCCTCATCTTTTATTATATTGGATGCTCATCCATTGTGACACCATCTAAGATGGCCCAAACAAAAAATCTTATTTATTCTCATTCTTATTTCAAAATTTTTGCTTTTTATAGATATAATTTGTCAAAAATATTGTTACATCATTCTGTTTTTAATATTCATTTCAATTTATAATTGAAATAATTGCACCCTTCTTGAAACGGATGTTTCAATCCAAGGAGCCAAAGTCATCATGTGGTGATCGTCACACTCGGTAAATAGCATTTGCATACAAACGTGACATGCGTGATGCAGTATAAACGCATCATTTTACACATGTCAAATATTCAACTACACCGCGTAATTGCTGCATGTATTTGATGGGCAAAGCTTTGATGTAAACCAATCAAATTTGTTAACATGATAATTAAGTATAAGCTATGCCCACTGAATAAGAATGGTTTATCAGAATCAAATGAAACTTGACAATTTAGCCATGTGCCGTAAAGTCTTTCAAAAGCCAGGTAATTGCAAAAGCCAAGTAACCGCCTATTATGTTTTAATCAAGCAGTATACCTTAAAAAAGGGCGGTAAAAAAATCAAAGATACAAAAATCCTATCATCCAATGTGCCTTTGTGCTTAACTACAGGTCTTAACAACAACAACCAGTCCTTACATCTGTCACAGTTTTTAGCAGTAGCAGGTGAGATAAACCAGACCAACCTACTACCCCATAACCCAATGCTTGCCGTGATAGCTAACCAGTGCAGATATGAACTGAACACTTGTCTGTTGACAATGAACTGAATGTGGTGTGGTACTTAATGCAGATTGCATTGTGGGATATATATTTTCGAACAGTTGGAGGTGGCAAATTGAAGTCCTTAACTTTTTATCAAGAGAAAATAGAACTTACAGGGCTTGGTAGATTCAGGCTTAACAGAGCCAGTAAGTGTTCTGAGATTTAGAAGAGAATTTGGTTTGAAAGTGTTTATAGCTTTAAAGGGACAATCAAAGATTTTTTGGGAAGGGTGCCCTCATTTTTTTCACAAAGTCAGTTTTTTTTTATGTTCACATAACCTACTTCCAAATTAAGGAATAAGGTAACATTCTTTTCCTCGTGAAACTAGAGTGATTTTGGCATTAAAAGGCCTCGGTCCGATTACTAATAGTCTTGTCCCAGAACCCCAAAATTTTGGTATCTGAAGAGAGCTACTATTTTGCTCATTTACCCTGTGAAATCTTTGGGTGAAAGGATGTTTGGTGAGGATTATAAAATTACTAGCTCTTGCATCAAAATGGGTTAAAATATCGGTGTGAAACTTTGCAGATGGTGTTTTAGGGTGAAGGCCATTTTAACAACATGAAAACTTTATATACTTAAATCGGGTCATCCCCCTTTAATGTCTTGCTCTGGACAATTAACACAGTATCCTATGGGAACCAAAATATACAAAAATACTCCTAAAATTAAGCGGAGTTAAAGAATCACTTGAAATTTTCAGCATCATTATTTTGTGGTCCTCTAGAGCTAGGGGCATACAGAAAAAAATGTGATCACCACTTCATCTGTTGTATGTACTAAGCATAATAAAAGGTCAAATAGTCCCAGAATATATCAAAAAAAGATAGTTGCCAAGAAAGAGGAAGGGTGGGGCATATTGTGTCAAAATGACAAATAGTCACTTTTTTAGAAGGGGTTTTTTTTTTTTAATGAATCCTACTGTTATAGCATATATCACATAAAACTTATCTTTTCCAAAAGTTGTGGCGGGATGTACATTTCGCCTACCTTTTGGCCATTTCTCATGTTCGCATTGTACACCCCCCATTAACGTCCATAAGCGCCACCATCAGATTTCCGTTCTTGCACCCATTATGATTAATTTTCCCATAGAATCAACCTTGAAGAGGATGTCCCCCTGACTTAAGGAATTAGGTATGTTTCCACCCCAACAAGCTGCATGTTAGCTACCTCCTGTCCATTTCCAAAAATGGCCCGTCATTGTTTTATGTAAACCGAACCGCCATTATAATTTCATTACAGATATAAATTTTTGTCCACGGACTACACATACCGAGTTTTAACAGCCTGAAGGGGCTTAAACATCAAGGCCTTCCAGGATGGCCGCCGCAAGGAGGCATATTTGCTATGAACTTACAATGGCATATTGTTGAAATAAGACCCTGGGTGATATTTTTGGGACTCCAACAAGAATTTATGGTATTTATATTTTATTTTACGCACAAGCTTGTTTTTAAAGATGGAGGTGATTAATCTTCACTCTAGGGTACGTAAATCAGGAAGAAAGCAGCCCTACCCATCTTTTCACTCATTCAACGTTAAACACAACACTTTCTAATAATGGCCCTAAATCATTTTCAAGATGTAAAAAATATTAAAGGGGGTGTTAATTGGGGACTTGTCCTAGAGAGTGCCTTTACTATATCTGGTTACTACTTGGGCCATAATAACGTATTTAAACTTACTCTATAATAGTTCATATAGGAAGAACACAACTCATATCAACCTGATTCAAATAAAATCATATAAATGGGTGTGGTCCTGTATTTAAGGACTACTCAGTGACCTCATGGGTGTTTTCCCAGTAAAAATCAAAAAATGCTTCATGAAGAAGTGAAAAAAATTGTCTATATGTTAGGAGGAAAATTTTAAATATGGGGCCTAAGTTTTCTTCGAGAACATCAAGTAACTATCTTTGTTTCCTGACTTGTACCACTGTCTCCTTCTCTCTTTCAACGGCCTAGATCAGCTTTCTTCAAGCGGCAATAGTGGTTGAGTGGTCTGCACTTATCCAGAAGTACGAGAGAAAATTGCTGAAAGATGTTATCAATATTTTTCCGTTATGTTCTTATTATGTCGCAAAAAGATGTGCCTGGGGTTTTCTTCCTGATTTATGTCCCCCGGAGCGGATAGTAACCGCCGCCATCATGAGTTATGATCAGGTCCGCAATACACCAATGTCCATTAATCTCTCTTTTTGGTGCTCTACAAATATTACTCCATTCTTACCCCATCTATTGGCAATTTTAGTACATGTAATACAAACATGCCTCCTCCGGCGGCCATCTGGACACTTAAATATTTAAGCCCACTGCAGGAAGGTAGAACTGTTATTGCTTTATGTACCCTGGATAAAATTCTATCTATAATGAAATACAATAGCAGTTTTCATAAACAATGTGGCCATTTTGAATGGGCATTACGCGCTAATTGTGGGAACTTTTCGGGCGGAAACTTACCTAATCTTAGTCAGAGGGACACCCCCTATACGGTGATATATTGGAAAATTATCACCAGTTGGGTGCAACAAACTCGAATTTTAAGTCCCGTACCTGAAACTGGCTTTGGACTACCATAACCATTTTATAGAAATAATTTTCAGATGAAATCATTTTTAGGGGCACAAAGATATCCCATGGTGCATCCTGCTACAGTATCATAACACAGTTGGTTGCTCTTTAGCATTTCCCTCGTGTGATTAACCTTTTAGATGTCCCTCTTCTATCTTTATATGCTAAAAAGTTTGAGTCATTCACCTTATTTCAAAACCACTAGTGTGCATAACACATCTGACGTGGGTGATGTGACTCTTTTTCAGACATAAGACAGAACTCGATCAAGTGTTTTCTTAAAGGTGATAAAAAAGGTGCATTTTGATACCGGCCAAGTCCCTTTATTTTACAGCAAGCTTGGAGTTGATAGACTTTGTAAGGAAAAAAGGATTTGTAAATATGCCAAGCTAAGAGTCATGAATGATGATGACTGGAGTTTGAGTTAAGATGGGGGGTGGTGTTTTTTTTCGCCCTGAATTGGAGAGCGTGTCTTCAACAAAAAACCTACCAGCTTTATGATATTATAATAGTCATAACCTTAAACTTGTAAGGATTCAAACACCATTGCTACTTCCTTAGCGAAATAGGCTTGGGAACCCCACACATTGATACCATGATATTTTTTATTCAGCTGCTGGCAGTCCAGATATGCCACAACGCTTGTAGCAGAAACTCTTTTGATATATATTCAGTTCTTTTTATTTCAGGTCTGATGACCAAGATCATAACTTCACAGATGTGTCCTACACAAAATGGATCTGAGATAAACTTACTCACGTTTATTAGCATTATTCCAATAATGTTTTGTAAAGCAGGGTTTCGAGGCCTACCCTTCAGTAGGAGCATGCTTGGATCAAGATATTTTGCTACTGTTGTTTCTATTGAAGACTTCAATTTGCAGTTCACTGTTTTGTTCCGCAGACCCATCACGACCGCAAGCAAATATGTCTAATCAGAGACTAAATATGGGCGTGAGTCACCCATTGTTGTCAGCCGCCAAGAATATCTACTCGCTCGTCGACTATGGCCGGTCAGTCCATTCAACCTAGAAATCTTTCTGCTGTGCAACAGGGACACGGGCAGAGAATGCCCACGCTCAAATGCCACCAATGGCAAGCCATCAACCAACACCACCCTCCGGGTCCACGGGTAAACAGAGTCAATAGCAACCAGACACCCGCTATGCACAGCCACATGCCAGATCAAGTATCGGGGGCCGGCAACCAGAACCAGAAGCAGGATGTCAACGCCGGGCATTACGGTGCGTCCAGGTCTGGGGGTTCCAAGAAGCATGCCCCAAGGGGGACAGCCTCATATGAGAAACACATGTGTTAATAATAATCAAGCCACCTACCTCAGCGCATCCACAGTCTCATCCACCCCAACAACAGTATCTTCATTTGTGAGAACATATACGGATCCTTCTTTAAAAACCAGCTAAAATGGCCTTGGGATGCAAGGGGTACCTGGCGCTGCTGCATCCGCACAACGGGAGAAAACACCCACCCCCTGCATATAATTCACCGTGGTTTACTAAGTTCCAAACATGCTTGTATTTAATGTATATGCTATACCCTCAAATTCTTGATGACCTTGGCACAAGATTTTTTGCATTTACTACTTTGTCTAAGTTTTCTTTTATATACAGGGCAAGGCTTGCGTTGTGGATTTTGTTTTCTATCATGCTGTGTGCTTTTCGTTTTTGTTTGAAACTCTGTACGTTACTTAGTCTGGTCTGTTCAAATATCCATGACTTTAACCCTGGGACTTTGCAGGTACTAAACTTTGAATATCATTTTTTTTTTAAATGATATTTTAAATTATCAATTTAGAATCCAGCAATGAAAAATTCATAAATGAGTCCCAAACAAGCCTAGTCTTAGTGCGTGGTTTTTTAGATGGCTTCCTAAAACCCTCTGGGTGTACGGACGGCCATCTCAATACCCCGACTTAACCCGTTATAACCTGTACAGATTCTACAAGAGTGGAAACAGTTTACAGTGCTTTTTTCGATCGCTTTTGGACCCCCCTGATTTACCGGAAGTAGTATCAATTTGATATCAGGTGAAAGGCCGTATTTTTCTCATTGTTGTTCTGAAATTTCAGCTTTCAAATCCATTTCTTTCTCAAGATACAGATAAAAAACTACCGTTTTAGTGGTTAACCATCAATATTAGCACAGTACTGAATAGGGCATTGCACTATGCAATATCGCGTCTAGCATCAAAACCACAGGTTTGTTTCCCACGATACTTGATGGTCAGTGTGTACAAGTGTCAGGCTCTCATATTAAGTAGAGAACACGATAGACAAAAATCGGAACAAGCACCTTTAACTAGACCAAGATGAAAACCACTACAGAACCAGACTAGGTCTCAATATGACGTTTACTTAGAATGACTTCACAGGTTAGCTTGCTTGCTTTCCATTTTCATTATTGTACAAAGCATTATTATTTGCAAAACTTCTAATCAGCTGCCAGCTCATGTACATAAATAAAGATTTTAATTTTCCCTCCTCAGTCTAATTAATTGATCTTTAACCTCTAGAAGTTAGTGGGATCCATATTCAGGAGATAAAATCATTTTCCAGCAATTTGGTGTGGTAACCATTTTGCTGGTCTCAATCTAAAAATGCTTTGTATGGTAGTGGCAGTGGGTAAATTTTGGAATGATCCATTGCCTTTCTGCTAGTTGCACTCTATTCAGTTGTATGTCACGGCAACCAACATTCATAGTAAATTGATGTAATATGTACTTAACAGGCCTTGTAATCGGTATGTGTTAACATTTCACTTGCAACTGCTCAGATAATTTCATAATATGTACCTCTAAATTAAGCTGTTGCATCCATGACTTTCCAAGGATTTGGAGCTTTTCCAAGTTGTATGAGAGTGAAGGTGACTTGATACTGGGGACATCCCCAAATTATCTTCAACTCGTGTTTGACTTAAACAATGATGATGCAGCAAAAGTCCATTCCTGATATCTGACAATGTTTTGATTAATAGTTCTGGTGCTTTTAAATGTGATGTGTGTTGTGTCAGTGTCGCGGTACAAGTATGTACTGAATTGCAGATGCCTTTGAGGGCATCTGAAGTGCACCACTGATATCTGAGTTTGTTTTATTGAACAGATAGTGATAAACTAAGGACTGCCATATATTCAGGGTATTAGTCCAAATGCAATTGAGGGAAAAGAATTGGGGATGTCCCCAGAGAGTTGGGGATGTCCCCAGAGTGTTGAGGATGTCCCCAGAGATTTGGGGAAGTATCTGGATGCATGGCCTTAAATAATGCATGTGCACTAACACATAATTTTGCATGTTTTTTACAGGTTTATAGAAAGCTTGAGAATTAACCTTTTGCCACTTACTAATGCACCTCTTTCCATGCAATATTATAGCATTAATAAAGTAAATAATGCCTCAATGCGATATAGTCATAATGTTATCACTGCCTGATTTTATATAGTGATGAAATGTGACACAAGCTATTTTGTTTTACTCATTTTTACTGAAACTTTTTTGAAGTTGGTTCATGGTGGTTAAGTCAGTGATTTCACATTTGGGTTATTGTGTGTGTAATTTATTCCTCAATGTTGTAAGAAAGAGAAATCTCCGAAGTGAAGCCATTATTACTTCACCTCTGTAACCTTAACTCCAATTTTAGCAATCAATTTGAGTACATAACTATCATTTAAAATCCTACTTCCCTCCAGCTGCCACCAGGCCACTGATGGATATATTTGCTTCCTACTGCTCCATCTGAAACCACAAAGCACTGTGATTCTCAGTATTATGCTGTTCCAATTTTTTCACAGTCTGATACTAAGAGGTCCATCTTGTTGGACTACCTTTTGTAAAACTCCCTTCGTACTAACCACTGCTGCAACAAAACTCCATTGCTATAAATGTGACCATTGGTCGACATCGAAATTTAACCAAAATTGAATTTTTATGTTGCCTTGTGTTGGAGTTCAATTGTTGTAAATGTATAACTTAACACAAGCTTAAACATACAACAGATATATGGGTTAACCAAAATGTCTCAGCTTTTCAAATTCAGCAGCAAAAATGCATGAAGCAGGTACCCCTGGCCAACAGGAGTACACTGAATGACAGAATTTGTAACCTTACAGAAAGGGGAGGCTAGAGCCCCTATCAAGACACATGATTATATTGTATGCCCCGTTCACAGAGCAAGTATGTATGTGTTACCATTAATGATGAGAAAAATTGAGACCCTCGGATTTGGAATTGGTGTAGAGTTGCCTTTGTGAACAAGATTTTTTATTCAAGTCTACACTACCTTTCAACAGAAAATGCATCCCAATAGGAGTGAAACCCAGTTAGCTATTTCTTCACAGCAAAAATTGTTCTAATGTAAGATATTTTACACACATCTCGACCAATTTGTGATACTTATTTTTTTTTGGGGGGTGGCAAATTTCACCAAATTAGATCTATGTCCCAAACCAGATTTCACAAATAGTCACATTCCACAACCTGTAACTACAGTAGACCAGAATTTGTGGAGAGAACTACCTATATAGCAACTAACACTAGTCATACCATAATAGAATGGTGAAACCATTGAGAAAGGCCAATAGCCTATAGACTGCATGCTATTTGGTGGTGGTAAAGAGATGAGTAAAAAGATTGATGAATCCTTGTGTTAAGGTAAACAGGTTTCTGAGTTCATACAAATACCAGCTACAGGCCTCATCTAATAGATGAGTTAAAATTAAGTAGAGTGCAAATTGGACTATTTTCTTGTTCAAATTGAAACCAGATACCTTCACAAGGCTTCATATGAAGTTTGGAAGTGGGTGCATGAGGGAAGAAATGGTGAACCAGAGCACTGCAGTTAGTTTACTAGCTGCCATTAACATTTTATAGAGTTGCTGTCAAAATGTTTTGGAAAATCTATGTCCTTGTAAACTGCAAGATTGCAAATATCACTTGTCATTGGTGATGTAGAAAATGATTCCTTTCTCAGGAGCAAGGTTTAAGGATAACTCTTTTGGTGAGTTTTTTTGTTTTTTAATTATAATTCAAATTATATTTCGTCAATATTGGAGCTTTCTATATGTGGCAACAGATCCACATAAATGTAGCAGTGTGCCAAACCCCCACTCCCTTGCTTTCTGTACCCATGGCTGTCCTTGTGACAGTACATATTCATTTGATTTTTAGTACAGACCCCTTGTTATCCCACAAGTCAGGTGAAAATACCTGATAAATGCCTATATGCTCATCTACCAAGAGCTGTGCAGTTGTGTGAATAGACATAAACTGGCCTTGTGTGCTCTGGATGTTTAATCATCTTCAAAATCTAAGAGGTGTATTTTCTAAACACACTGGTGAATGGAAGTCACAGAACTGTGCCGTGGGGAATGAGACTACATTATCTCATACTGAGGATGCACCTAAATTACTTTCAATTATGTACATCGTAAAGGTGCCTCATTTGGCATCCGGTGATAGTACAGGATTCCCAATATCCAGTAGGTTGTTTTCTCTCTGCATTTGTCATGTAGGTCATTAAACTTTATTGAGAAAATGAGAACTTAATTGTAACTCTCATTGGAACATGTGCAGAAGTGCACTGATCTTGCCATGTTTACACATTTTACTCAAAATTAATGCAATTGAGTAAAATGTTGGGTTGCAGGAGTTCACAAAGTCAGGAAATTCTGTGGTTATTTATCAGCCAGTAAATGCTGAATTTTCTAAGTCTGAAAAAGTTGAACTACAGATCTCAGACATCTTGGGCTTGACCAAAGTTAAAGGTAGTTTGGGCTTAAAGGTGTAACAAGAGATTTCACATATCAGGTGTCCCTAAAAAATCGAAAGTACTGATTTTTGCCCTGATGTAAAGCTTTCCATCAAATATAATCCCATCTGAAAGGATTAAGCTGGGGAATGTTTCTTTGGTACAAAAATTGTGAAATTCAACAAATTTTCTGCTATTTCAACTTGAAATAACTCTAATTTTGACAAGACAGAGGATGATATCACTTTTTGAAAGATCCAAATCTCAGTATGTGCAAAAGATAACCATCTTTCCTCATTGCCCTTTCCCTTCCTTGTTCACTTCTAATTGTTTCAATCTGCTCACTCTTTTTAGAGCCAAAATCCCAATCAGAACCTTTTGACAAAACACTAACCTAATTTGCTGGTTCATCTCCTTCATTCCAAGTCAGGATTTTCTGTTAAAAGGTGAATGTTCCCATGTCTTTGGCCCCCCCCCCCCCACCCCCCCCCCCCCCCCGATTTACCTGGAAGTAGTAGGAATTTGATATCAAATGAAAGGCAGTATTTTTCTCATTGTCGTCCTGAAATTTGAGTCCTCAAATCCATTTCATTCCCAAGATATAAACAAAAAAAATGACAAATTGATGGTTAACCATCAATATTAACACAGTATTGAATAGGGCTTTGCGATGTGCATTACTGCTTCTACCATAAAAAAAAGTTTGTTTCCCACAGTAACTTGATGGGGCATATGTGCAAGTGTCAGGGTCTCATATCAAGTAGAGAACAAAATAGACATAAATCGGAACAAGCACCTTTAAATGCTATCTGCAGATTACAGATTAATGTTGACTTCTGAATGGGTAGTTGGAACCATTTTAAATGCAAACAAATCATTGATTGTGGAACATTTAGAAAGAAACATGGTATTTTTGTTGTTGTTGCTTTTTCAGGCCAAAGTAGCCTTGGGAATTCAACCAACTTTTCCAACTCTGCCAGCTTTGATTGGTTGAACAATCTAGATCTGTTAAAGGAAAGCGTCAAAGCAGCAAGTAGTTACAACTGGTCCGACATCGATGTCTCACAATTTCAAGGTAAGCTATATAATTGTGATAAAATGAAGCTTAGTGAGCCGTTTGTCACTATACTTTGTTCATTACCTAATTAGGCAAAAATTATTCGGCTTTTGTTTATCCGCGCATGAAAGTAATTCCGTTTTACACGCATGCCTCTTTCCATAAGCATGTGCTGCGTGTACATCACGCACTGCGTCTGCTGCAGTTGCGTCCGCAATATTCTATATCAATTCGCAGTGTGAAGAGTGTTGCCTATTTGGTGACGAACAAAGTATAATACTGATGTTTAAGATGCAGCCTATTATAACATTCAATTCTCTCTGCTTGTAATTGTTCTGAATAAAACCAAAGTAACCCTTTTCTCTGGAATCGAAAGTCCATTCCTGATGGGAGGTTTCTGCAAAATGATGCTTGGCAAATGACTCAATTGTATCACATATGTTGGCTAAGGTAACCTGTCAGTTGTTGAGAGAGATGGCAGATACTTGTGCTATTTGGCTAACTATTTGGAAAATGACATTTGAAAAGGGGAAACCATGATTTCCTTTCCAAACCACAAATGCTGGTATATGCCACTGCTTACATGTTAAGTTTCATCTACTGACAAAACCCAAGTATGTGAACATACACAGTGCACTTTGCAAGTCGTAAGCTGCAGGTCCTGTGATGTAACAGCTGGAGTGTTTACCGTTGGACTGGTGTTTTTGTAGGGAGTCTTAACCCCCTGGGGTCTACCACTTTTCTTACAGTGTCTCTGATTGGCTAATTACATGATATAACATGATATGACCGCTAAGTAACCAATCAAAATAGACCTTCTATATATCTGTACAAACCTTTATGCTCTTCTTAGCATGTCTCTGATTGGCTAAATATATCATATAATCCTATGTATAACCAATCAAATCGGCCGGTAGACCTCAGGGGGTTAACTTTAGACCAGGGTTTAAACTAGGGTTAGACCTTCATGAATGCACCTTTGATCCTTCAACAACAATGAAAGTGCAGTGTAATTGGTGAGAACATTTTCTCATGGATGGGTCATTCCAACCCATCTGTGAGCCATTTTCTCACCAATTATATCATGCGTCCAGTGTATGTTAATTTTTTTTTTTTTTTTTTTTATGCTTGGCAAATGACTCAATTGTATCACATATGTTGGCTAAGGTAACCTGTCAGTTGTTGAGAGAGATGGCAGATACTTGTGCTATTTGGCTAACTATTTGGAAAATGACATTTGAAAAGGGGAAACCATGATTTCCTTTCCAAACCACAAATGCTGGTATATGCCACTGCTTACATGTTAAGTTTCATCTACTGTTAACATCTACTGACAAAACCCAAGTATGTGAACATACACAGTGCACTTTGCAAGTCGTAAGCTGCAGGTCCTGTGATGTAACAGCTGGAGTGTTTACCGTTGGACTGGTGTTTTTGTAGGGAGTCTTAACCCCCTGAGGTCTACCGGCCGATTTGATTGGTTATATATTGACTAGATACACTAAATAACCCAATCAGAAACATGGTAAGAAAACCTTAAATGTTTGTACAGGAATATGGCAGATCTATTTTGATTGGTTACTCAACTGTTATATCCAGATATATCATGTAATGAGCCAATCAGAGATACTGTAAGAAAGGTGGTAGACCCCAGGGGGTTAACTTTAGACCAGGGTTTAAACTAGGGTTAGACCTTCATGAATGCACCTTTGATCTTTCAACAACAATGAAAGTGCAGTGTAATTGGTGAGAACATTTTCTCATGGATGGGTCATTCCAACCCATCTGTGAGCCATTTTCTCACCAATTATATCATGCGTCCAGTGTATGTTAAAAGTTCATTCTTAAGGGACTAACCTGGTATAAA